>OY783218.1:407500-598388 GCA_963678705.1 Panorpa germanica
GGAAAGTTATAAAGAATGTGATTAATGAGGGTATATGTTAAACAGAAACCAAGTGACAGGTTAAAGCAATTATATTGTGTGAAACTTTAAACCACTGATTGAATATGTGAGGGGATGTGTTTACCGAAACTAAATAAACGTATTCTTAGAATTAATAAAAACAAACCTATTAAGTCAAGCTGAAAGCTAATGTAGGACTGAGTATATATTAACTAGAACTTAAGATGGTTGTGCATTCATTGTTCTGTATTTGTAAAGTAAACACCAACGTTTATATTGTAACCTTATTGTATTCTTATCATTATTATTATCATCGTTATTATTTTATTCAATAAATGTATTAAACCAATTATGTGATTCTTTATCATCCTGACAAACCAACTAAGATATTACATAGTTGAATATTTATTGAATTGACATTTGCCCGAAATTAAAGAAGAGTACCTTAATTCCACATCAGATTAGCGCATTGGTTATTGTTTTCCACATAAGAAGTTGGATAGTTCTCGTTTTCCACATCAGAAGTGGCACGGTACTCTCGTTTTTCACATATATATATATAATAAGGAGTACTCGTGAGAAGAAGGGTTTAATGTGTAACGCATGTTGAATTATAAATTAAAACATAATGTATGATAGGGCGGAGAGCATGGGGGTGGTTGTTCCTAATTTTTATATAGGCATTGTATAATGTAAACTTTAAAGGATCGAATGCTGATAGGTAGTATTAATTAAATCAATGTTATTTTAACTTTTGCTTTTTTGATATTACATAAAATATGAATATTAAAGTATCTTAATCTATACATAGAAAAATGATATAAAATATTGAAAAAATTAAACTAATTATTTTAAGTAATATTAGATATAGACTCGTCTGGATAATCAGAGACTATACTGTAGCACAGAAACAAACCAAGAAAAAGAAGAAACCACACACATTAAACTTTCTGTGAAATCATCTATTCTGTCAAATGTTAAAGTGGACAATTTTAATGCTGCATTTTATTAGCTGACACTGGTTGAAGACCAGAGAATGAGAAAGACAGACGTTAATACGAATACAGGCATTTTATATACGTATGACACATGTATTGTTTATTAAAATTTTAAATAAATGATATTGTTTTATCTATATAAATTTTGTCAAGATTGGAAAACCTAAAATTTTCAGGGATGATAAACCATTTTTAATTTTTTTTATTGTCATAATATTATAAGAACAAATATAATAATTATTATAAATCTTCCGCCAACAGCCATACCATGTTGAAAGCACCAGTACACGTTCCGATCACTGAAGTTAGGCACCATTGGGCGCAATTAGTACTGGGATAGGAGACCGCCTGGGAACACTACGTTCCGTTGACAATCAATATTTTTTTTTGTTTTTTTTTTACGGTTGATGTTGAAATTGATTGATGGATTGGATTTATATAAATATATATATATATATATATATATATATATATATATATATATATATATATATATATATATATATATAAGATAAGGAGTACTCTTTAGAAGGATGGAATGGTGTGTAACGCATGTTGAATTATAAATTAAAACATATTGTATAATAAGGCAGAGTTCGTAGAGGTGGTTGATCCTAATTCTTATATAGGCATTGTTTAAAGTAAACCTCAAAAGATCGAATCCTGATAGGTAATATTATTAATATCAATGTTATTTTAACTTTAGTTTTTTTGTTATTACATAAAACATTAATATTAAAGTATCTTAATCTATACATAGAAAAATAATATCAAATAATAAAAAAATTATTTTAAATATTTTGAGTAATATTAGATATAGACTCGGCTGGATAATCAGACACTATTCTGTAGCACGGAAACAAACCAAAGGAAAGCAAAAATTACACATATTAAGCTTTCCGTAAAGTTATCTATTATGCCAAATGTGAAAGTGGACAATTTTAATACACCATTTTATAAGATGACACTGGTTGGAGACCAGAGAATAAGAAAGACAGACGTTAATACGAATGAAGGCCTATAACACATGTATTGAATTATCAAGATATCAAATACATGATATTTTTTTATCTATATAAATTTTGTCAAGATTGGAAAACCTAAAATTTTAATGGATGATAACCCTTTTTAATTTTTTTTTATTGTCATAATATTATACGATTAAATATAATAATTATTTTAGTTCTTCCGCTAACGGCCATACCATGTTGAAAGCACCAGTACACGTTCCGATCACTGAAGTTAAGCACCATTAGGCGCAATTAGTACTGGAATGGGAGACCGCCTGTACACTGCGTGCCGTTGACAATCAATATTTTTATTTTTTTTTACGGTTGATCTAAGAATTGATTGATGGATTAAATATATATATATATATATATATATATATATATATATATATATATTTATTTATTTATATATATATATATATATATATATATATATATATATATATATATATATATATATATAATAATGTAACCCTACCCCTTATATACTACTATCTATATATGGTGGTAGTTACTTATTTTATGAGGGCGATTCTACAATTCCCTTTAAACGAGAGTTCTTTTAGAGATCTGGATCTCCTTGAGTCGGATGACCTAAGCTAATTGTGGAGGCTTATTTACCTATCAGGACTAAGTACTTCATCTAATAATATTACATAAATATATTAGGTTTTACTTACTTTGTGTGCTCTCTGCAGGCTGCTAGTTCTGCTGTTGAACAATCACTTTTTTTTAACGCGACGCGACCGTTAACTCTAAGTACTTTATATAATTAAAACAATGTAATCATTAACACTTATTTCCTTTATTATTCAAACAAATATTTAATACAATTCTTAGTAACTTCATAATCTTTATATTGAGGCGACTGACTTAAACCCGACCGACTCACTGGGGCTGATCTGATGGTCTGATCCCCACTCCCCTCTTAAACTAGGTTTATATAGCTTAAAAAGTCTTTGTTTCAATATATGACCTCATTTAAACTTATTTTGTCATCACTTTTTTGGATTTTGTGTTTGGTTTTATTATAAACATTATTTGAAACTTTACGTGCTTTAAACAAAGGAAGTTAATTAATATTTCTTTTAAAAAGTTATTGTAAATACTACAACGTCAGTTTTGAATATAATAATAATAATATGCGTTGGTTATTGATAAAGCAATACTTAATCTAAATAATGTTCCTGCCAGTTAGGCGACTTAAAACTATTAAAAATCTACGTTTTGCTTTGTATATGACCCTTTACAATGGTTGCTAAATAGTTAGTTAAAATATATTAATAATTAATGAGTCTATATGGGACTGTTACATTGCTCCCCGTTTTTAAATTAAAATCTATAATCCAATGATTATAATTTTATTAGTCTTTCCCGTATTTCTAGATTCATTCATAATTGAAACCTTAATAAAATAAATGTAATATAACATTTAAATCAATAAATCAATCATATGTAGTTGTTGATAATCAAAATAATTCTTCTTTATCTGCTGTATATAGGTAACTTTGTTCTCATAATTTCATTTCAATATGCGACCAACTTTGATAAATAAGTGAATACTTTTCTTCGTTTCGAACACGCTCTGCCTGGTTGATGTTTTCGAATGCGTCCCTGTGCTACTGCTTCACGACTTAGCATAGGTTTCATATTTCGTATAAACAATACTGATAGTTTTTAATGGCCCATAGTATTTGTAAATTCCTGTTCTGTTTACAATACTTGTAGTTTAATACACACATCATATATGTTTTCTTCTTAAGTGATTACTGCTTCACTTAGACCCTCAATTTCTTCTGGATTATTCACGGACTTCGTCATTTTGTATTGTTTTTCTTTATCTTTCAATTTTCATCGATATCATCGGAATCTTTATCTACATATCGGCTTGCATTCTGGTAGTTTCTCTCGTACATTCGATCATTGACTCGTTCAAGTATTCACACTTATTACCTTAGTCTTACACATTATGAAAATCAACTACTTGTCTCTTCCATCAGTTTCTCGTTGTTGTAAATGCTGCAATTTATACCCTTACGTAATTATCTTAATTATAAATTCATTTTCTGTCTTTTTTTGTATAATTTCTTACAATTGACATAACAAATTTGGCTCTTATAAAGCTCTTTTACTAATAATTCGATTAACTTTACTTAGAAGTTATAGTCATTACAAAATATGAATTTATTCCATAACATATCTTAATTTCTTGTTATTTTAGTTATATTTTAAACATAACATGTAAATATCTTACGGCATATGTTTCTTTTTTTTTAAATATCATCAATTTCTTCGAATTTCCTCTTATTATTTTTTTTTCCTTTGATTGTTGTATATATGTTTTCCAACTTTGCAATATTTATGCCATAAATTATTTTCACATCTCTTACATACTACTGTTAATTCTACATAACAATGAAATTTAATGTAAACATATTTTTTCTTTAATTAAAATACAAATTTAACTTTTCTCTTAAATTTAGAATTAACATTCCGTACTTTAGTTAATACTTTTATTAACGAAAACTTTAATGAACTTATTCTCATTTACTGTATTTTTTCCATTTAACAAATTTATTATATTAATTTTTTCCAAATCAAAACATTATTCTAACATGGTTATATCAAAAATTATTCTTAAATCTATTTAATATTTTTAAACAACAAAATCCTAATTTTATAGATACTTTACTCAAATACTATAGTCAAGGTAAACATAATTATTAAACTTCAACACTTATTACTTTAATTTAAAACAACTTTTTATATTCGCATGTAGTTTCACATGTGTTTCAAAAATAAAATGTCTTTTTCTCTATATTATATCCCAATGCAATTTCACAATACAAGTGTTCAAATTTTCAATAAATAACTCTTTTTAATTTTTAAATCTTCTTCTTTCCTTATTAAAATTTCCAAAACGATCTGTGAACAGAAAAACATTTTATTTATTCAATATCTATAATATAAACTCTTCAATTAAGTCATCTTATTCTGCTTGCTTTATTCATCCTGCATCTTTTCATCTGAAATTATATAGCATTAGTATATCTCAATAAAAACATAAAAATAATTATTTTTTAAAGGTTATTGTTACTCATGTTATGTACATCTGTAACTTCTGGTCTAGTTTGTTTATTAAGTACCCTTATCTAATTTATGTTCTCAAACCCCCTGTTAGAAATCTTATTTATGTTCACTTATATACTCAAGTGTTAATTTCTTCTATGACCTTTCTGACTCGAATTTCAATACATCTGTTACAAATAACTTTAGTCCCTAATTATATGTTTATTTTCTTAACTCCATTATCCTTTTTGTTTTTATGTTTCTTTTACTCGTAAAATATTAAAGTACAATATTAGTTCCACTTAACAATTTTTAACGATAATATAATCCCTTTTTCAAATTGACCCTAACTAATTTATATCCTATTGAAACTCTGACAGTTATAATTAGTTATATTCTACTATTCGATATCCACGGTTGATTTGGTGCAACGCATCGGCTGCGCAAAGAGTAACTATGCCCAATTGTATCTTCAACTAGATTTTCTATCTCAATATCAATATTCTCTATATTGTCATTATTATCAATATTCGTGTCTATCTGGATTATTTCTTCTATCTCATCAGATATATCATTATTCGTATCATTAGTATAACCAAAATTCAATAAATTACCGAAACCTGTATTTAAATTCGTACCATTTTCTTCATCTTCAGATTCACTTTCTGAATGAACTTCATTATTTCCTGAGAATACCTCAGCTGTATTACCTTTAAATTTCTTGAGGCGATTAACATGCACTCGTTCTTCTCGTTTTCCATAAATTTCTTTTATTAAAAAATTTACTTCGCTGGTTCTATCAATAATTCTATAAGGACCTCGCCATACTTTTCCAAGCTATCTACTTAATCCCGGTGTATGCGTCATATGTTTCAATAGCACATGATCACCTATTTTAAATTTGATCGGTTCCGACTTTTTATTATATTGTTTAGCTTGTCTATCTTTTGCGGTTTCTAACCTTTCTGTACATAAATAATCTTAAAATTAATTCGGCGACATAATTATCATCGAGGTCGTATCTAACTCTTTCAGGTTTTAATACTTCACCATATGGTAATACCATATCACGACCATGCATTAGAAAAAATGGTGTTTCTTGTGTCGAACTATGTATAGCTGCGTTGTATGCCATGACAGCGTAGTTTAAGCAGGAATCCCAATTCCTTTGATCAGAATCCACGAAATGTGACTTCCGTTTGTCGAAGGAGAATACGCTGATGTGGAAAGTTGCGTAATGTCTAGTCTCTTACAAACGTTTCTAAATAATTCGGACAAAAAGTTGTTTCCTCTATCTGTCAATAAAGCTTCAGGAGTACCATAACGTGCTATGACTTGTTCACAAAATACCTTTGCTACTGTTTCTGCAGACTGATCAGGTATTGCAAACGCTTGCAAGTATTTTGAGAATGCACATTGAACTGTTAAAATGTACTTCATTCCTGAATTACTGAGTACTAATGGTTCTACAATATCTAGTGAAATTCTTTCAAATGGATAAGTGAGTGGTTTAAATTTTTGTAACGGTGCTCGTTTTAAATGAGGTGAAGTTTTTCTCATTTGACAGCTTAAACATTCTTCACAGTATTTTTTTATGTCTTGTCTCATTGCTGGCCATACAAAATGTTTCTTTATTATCTGTAGTGTTCCTTCAAATGCCCTATGCCCTGCTAAAGGCGTATTGTGAAACATATACAATATATTCGGTACCATACGTGCTGGTGCTACTACACAGTCATTTCTATCTGTTTTTGAATTACTTTTCTTATACAATATACCCCTGTCATCTAAATAATAATCATTTTTCTCCCCATACTTAGTTTGCGTTAATAATTGTTTAATATGGGAATCACTAGCTTGTTCATTTTTAATTTGACACCAATCCCAATATGGAACTTCTTCAGCTGCTACGGCTGCAATACTTTCTGTTTCTATTCTACTTAATGCATCGACATTACCGTGTTTTACCCCTGGCCTATAAATAATTTCAAAATCGTAATCTGCTAAAGTTAAAGCCCACCTTGCTAATCTACTCTTCATTGGATCTTTTATAGTCATTAACCAACGTAATGATCGGTGATCTGTTTGAATCTTAAATTTCTTACCATATAAATACGTACGAAAATGTGATAAACTCCATAAAATCGTTAAACATTCCCTTTCTATGGTTGAGTAATTTTTCTCACATTTATTTAGTTTACGAGAAGCGTATGCGACAGAACGTTCTACTCCATCCTGAACTTGACTTAGGATTGCGCCTAATGCGATTCCTGATGCATCTGTACCTAATATAAAATACCTGGGTAAGCTAAGACTGGCTCAGAACATAACGCGTTTTTCAATGCTTCAAAACTTTTCTCTTGTTCAGGTCCCCAAATAAATGTCTCATTTTTGCAAGTTAGTTTTGTTAGGCTTGATGATAATTCTAAAAAATTCTTTATAAATCGTCTATAAAATGAAGCTAACCCTATAAAAGATCGGATTTGTTTAACTGTTTTCGGACGCGGATAGTTTCTAATTACTTCTGTTTTTTCTGGATCTGCCTTTACACCATCACTAGAAATAATATGACCAAGATATTGCGTTTCTTTATTCATAAATTCACATTTGCTAGGCTTCAATGTCAAACTTGCTTCTCTCAAGCGATCGAAAACCTTTTTAATTCTCTGGATATGCGAATCTACATCATCGTTACTAAATATAATAATATCATCTAGGTAAACTAAACAATGTACTCCGGTTAAACCTGCTAACACTGCATACATAAGTCTCTGAAATGTAGCAGGAGCTGATACTAACCCAAACGGCATAACATTAAATTAAAGGTGTAAATCAGGTGTTGAAAATGCTGTTAATTCTTTAGATTTTTCGACCATTTCAATTTGCCAAAATCCCGATGCTAAGTCTAATTTGGTAAATAAACTTGGTTTGCCTAATTTATCAAGAGTGTCTACTAAGTGTGGTAGTGGAAAGTAATCTCTTTTTGTTATTGCGTTAAGACCCCTGTAATCTATGCAAACTCTAACCTTGTTTTCCCCATTTGCTGTTTTCATATTTACAAGAACAACATTACTGGACCACGGTGACATTGATTGTTCTACTATGCCATCTTCAAGCATTTGATCTATCTGTTCTCTCAGTACCTGTAACTGTGCGTGTGGAACTCTATATGGTTGTTTAGTTATAGGAGGAACATCTTGAATTATTATCCTATGTTTAACTATCGAGGTAGTTTTCAATTCTTGACCCTCTGTTAAGAATATGTCGCGATATTCGTAAATTAGATTTTCCATTTTACTTTGGTCTCTAGCACTTAAATGATTTAACTTTATTTTACTAAATAGTTCCGTTATTCTCTGTGTTTTATTTATATCATTATTCTAATGACTTCTTTGCTTCCACTGATTGGTAACTTCATGTATAATTTTATCTTCTTTAGCTGTTAAATTATTATAACCTATTTCATCAAATAATTGTATATTTTTTTAAACCCTGTGTTTGCTTCTGCTGATCGTACAGTACCAATTAAAATATTTTTATTTCTTTGTCGGACATGTTCTCTTAATAATTCAACTGTTTCAGTATATTCGTTATCATATGGCTCTAATATACCTATCTTAGTATTTATTGGTATATTTATATTCTTTTGCGTAACATTGGTTATTCTACATATTAATCTGCCCTTACATATTGAATTTACACTTCTTGCTACTAATACTCCATCTATGCTCAATTCTGGGTTAAAATACCCATGACCTTCCTTAATGTCTTTTTGAAACGCATGAACATTTATTATACATCGGGGCGGAAGCGTTACTGCCTTTAATAACCTAACACTATACCGACTACTACTACACGTGTGTGCGTCTGTTCGCTTTCGAGTGGTTTCAGATTTCTCATTCATATTTTTATTTATTTTTTCAACTCAGTCAGCTGTGTTTATTCTTTTTAACCACTTTGTTTGTAAATTCTTCCATTTCTTTACCTGTTCTTTGGCTTTTATATACTTTCCGTCAATGTTACCTTTTAAATCTTTATCATTTTTATTTATTAAACAGTTCATATACCTTTTTTCATCTTTTTCCGATTCGCCATCATAGAATGCTATCTTTATTTTACATTAAGAAAATATATATTCAATCATTTTACTCACTATTTTAAAATCTAACTTATCTAGCCCACATGCTATGTATGGTAATGCAATAAATTTCACTTTATTTTCTAACATATGATCCCTTAATTTAATTATTGACGAATATAAATCTGCGTAGAGAGGTTTCTCGTTACTACACTTCTTTGTTACTAATTAATATATAAAACGATTTTCATCTTTTAATATAGCTAATCCACCCTTTTTCTGTTTCTGTTTCAAAAGCTGCTCAACTCTACCAAATCTTTCTTTAAATTCAACTGCTATTCCTTGTGACATACGTAAATATGAGGCTACACAATGACCCAATGCATACTTGCTAGATGCATTAAACAAATCTCCCTTATTAAAATTTATTTTGCACAACGTCTCTATCGTTGGAAATCTACTAATTTTCCATTTTAGAATATCATCAAAACTTTTATAGTCATGCCATATCTTATCAATTCGCTGATTATTTATTTCTCTTTTTACGTCAATATTTTCCGTTTCAGTACAACCTTTATTTCTACTTTTTCTATTCTTTTCTACGATTTTCCCTTACTTTGATATAATACGCTTTTGCTTTCTAATGATACCATTTACATTTTCTCCAATCATATTAATTATATTTAAATTATCTCTCTGAAAATCATGTACAGTATTACGATTAATGTCGTAAATAACGTTTCAATATATTAAAATACCCTTTCCAAAATCTACAAATATCCCAAATTTACGAAGAAAGTCTAACCCAATTATACCTGTCCAATTTTCCATATTTTCTACAATTTCAAAATCAAAAGTCACATTATCTCCAAATAAATCTAACTTTAATTTGCTTTTACCAAGTGTATGTATTTTATTATTTTGTGCATCTCGCAAAATATTTTGCGATTCCGTAATTGTTTCTGTTTTTAAACATTCTTTAGTTAGTAGGCTGTCGCCTGCACCACTATCTATAAGAACGTTGCAATTTTGACCATTAATTATTAAATTAAGAAACCATTGATTATCATGAAATGCCGGTACATACAACTCTGTAAGATTACCCTTTTTACTTATTAAATGGCTTCTACGTCTCGGGTAGTGAGTGAGCCATCAATCCGTGTAAATTATCCTCATAATTATTGGACGCGCGTAAATTTCTTTCTTCTACTTCGCTTGGCTTATTTTCGATGCTGCGAATATTTCTATTACTTTGGAAAGTCACTTGTCGCTGATTTCTCGCAGGACTACGGCTATCATTATATTCTTGCAGGACTCTAACTATCCCGAATCGGTCATTACTTTAATTACGGTTTTCATATATACTTGATCTGCGATTTCTTTAAAATCGATATCTTACGTCCCTCATCTCCCGTTGAGGACGACTACGACAATCTCTCTGAAAATGTCCTACTCTGTTACAATTGTAACACCTTACTCCATCTCTTTGCCTATTATTTAACCTTCGGCTTTGTGAACCGCTACGTGAGTTGCTAGGTCGCATAGACGTTTGATTATTTTGAGATGTGCGATTTACATAATAGTGATCGGTTCTATTTATTCGGTTAGTTCCACCTGTAGCAATCTCTGCTACTTAGCCTTGCTTCGATGAGATTAAATCATCGGTTTCTACCCTTTCCGCAATTTTAACGGCATTATTAAAACTCTTGGAATCCGCGGCCCAAATAAACTTAGAATATCTCGGCGATATCCCTTCTTTAAACCTTTTTAAAACGGCTACTTTCAACTCAACTGTAAGCTTCTTTTCTTGCTCTTTAACAGTTGCTTCTGGTACACATTTTGACCCTAATGCCCATAACCTTTGTGAAAATTCATAAACAGTCTCGCCATGTCTTTGTTTACAACCCCCGAACTCAATTTCTGCTTGTCTCAGAGCAGATGGCCCTTTTCTGCTATATCTAGACAATAATGCATTAGGAATACTCATATAACTACGGTTCTCACTTTAAACCTCCGAATTAGACAAAAGATATTCAGCTACATCAGGCGACACTTTCGCAAATACGGTAACTGATTGCACCTTATCGGTCCAATCCAACAATTCTGCCATTTGATCCACCACATTTAAAAATGTTGCTATACTACCTGTGCCGTCAAAGAATGGTATATAATTCAATCCTTTTAATTTAGTAATTTCTGGGGCATTATCTACGTTTGGTTCATTAGTTGTCATTTTAACTATTTGGAAAAAACTTTCAATCAAATAAAAACCTTTAGTAAGCTTTAATAAACTACTACAAATATTTTAAAATCTCGGACGTTAAAAGAAATAGAGGAAAACAAATCTATTTTTTTTAAAAGTAAACAATACTTTACACTGCCTTAGTTATTTTAAAAAACTGTACTCTTGTGATTTACTTCTTGAAACGAAATGGAACGTCTAGTTGTTTATATACTCGTACATAAAAATAAACAAACAAATTATTTTTAAGTAGGTCAGACAAAACGATAGTATATTTAATATAGAGTGAGTTAGAACAATAAAAAACCCAAATAAAAATTATGACAAACAATATTTATGACAAAAGTATATTAACGAATTGTAAATTGATAAAATAATTTTTAATTATTAGTTAAATAATATAAAATAAACTATTTTATGTAATACTCAATATTTTCTCATATAATCTAAAAATAAATTTAAAATAATTTCAAATAAGTTGTGTTACAAATTTTTTAATCTTTCCAATCACTTAATAAAATTACGATAAAACAAAAACTACTTATTTTTTCAATTCCTGTTACAATGACTCTACACTTTATAAAAACGTGCCACTTTACTTGTGAATTACAAAAACTATTTTAAAAAATATCCCTTAATTAGTTACGGTTAAAACAAAAATATTCAACTTTAACAAGTTATGGTTTAGAAAAATTATCTACTGTTTAGTTCCTTAAATTTATACCCTTTTACTTATACTTAAAATACCCCACTCTTTGATTATTTAAATTTCCCCTTTCTTTAATTATGCTGATATCTTTTCTTTTTCTAATTATTAATATGCAGTTGCTAGTTGCAATTAATAAACTATATTTCTTTTTTCAAATTAATCCTTTTTTATCCGTTTTTTCCCAGTTACTACAATTTATTCCTTTTTTCACAAATTATTCAAATTTATCCTTTTTTACCAATTAATAAAACTTATTTTTATTTCTTTTTCCCAGTTACTAAGATTTAACCCTTTATTTTCTTAAATTAAATTTTCGACTTAATGCCTTTTTTCCCAATTACTCAAATTTCTGCCTTTTTTAACATCCCACAATTTTAAATATCTCTCTTTTACAACACCTTTTTTTAACACACCCCACAATTTTAATATCTTTTTCTTTTAAAAGACCCCACACCTGACACCAAAATGTAATCCTACCCCTTATATACTACTATCTATATATGGTGGTAGTTACTTATTTTATGAGGGAGATTCTACAATCCCCTCAAACGAGAGTTCTTTTAGAGATCTGGATCTCTTTGAGTCGGATGACCTAAGCTAATTGTGGAGGCTTATTTACCTATCAGGACTTATATTTATATATATATAAGCTGAAGATTACTATACCCGCCAAAATTTGATTGTAATATTGATTTATATTGTAAAATAGTTATTAAGTTGAATGTACTTGATATATGCAGTATAAACGAGGAGTCTCTTGTGAAGCGTCGTAAGATCAAGACGTAATAATTTGTATCAGTTTTATATTTAGTTATTAAATCATATTAATCATAACTTCTGTTTAATTTATTCTACGCATAAACACAGATCCTGACAAATACCACCTTTTATAGGCTTTAGGGCTTTACAGTTTTCAGAAGTGGGATAAACGCGAATTTAAAAAGATTAAAACGCGAATTTATAAAGATAAAGATAAACGCGAATTTAAAAAGATTAAATCGTAAAATTAAATAAGAAAAAGTGATTTTTATGACCAAGAGACTGGCATTACTCTGTTTTAATTTTGAATGAGCTAATTTCTAAGTGAAAAAAGTGCAAAAGATCAAAGTTAAAAATAAGGAAAGAGTAAAAGCGTAATTAATAATTATACAATAAATCACAGTGGATTTTGGAGGTATAATTAGCGAATTACGAGAACAAAGGAATTGTAGTGACGTCATAGCCACACCCATGCAACGCCCTAGTAGATGCGTCAGCAGTGTGAACTTTAAACGAGGCACTTACAGCTCCACCTAGGAATCTAAGTGGCAAATAAAGGATTTTTGTCATTTAGCAAGGAATCTATAACTAACTTCGAAAGGTTTAAGTCTGAGTTAGATAGCAGAAAGCAGAACCAATCGAAAACAGGAATTATGACAGCTCATAGTTCACAAGGTAGCCGCCGCAGCGATAGTCCGATCGACGCTGACCTCGAGCTATCAGATAGGAGGTCCAAGATGGCTGACGATTTAGACCAAGAGAGAAACGCATTGGACGCTCAAAGAGAATATTTACTATGGGAAAGGAATTTAGTAAATAAGGAAAAAGAACTATTAAAACGTGAAAAAATAATTTTTAATCAATCTTTCAGCTTACCAAGAAGTAATACTGATTACAATCAATACAGTATCAAAGAAGTTATAGGAATGTTACCGTAATTCGACCCGACGAACATGAATAGCTTGAGTTCAACAAAATGGATTGAGAAGATAAGGAATATCGCAGAAACCTACAATTGGACTGAGAAGATGCTGATATTGCATGTTGTGTCAAAGTTAAAAGGACCGGCGAAACTCTGGTATGAATCTGTAGATGAATATTACACTAATTTCGACTTATTTTCACAGGCATTTATCAAATCGTTCCCGAACAATGAAGACGAAAGTAAAATTCACAAGCAGTTGACAAAAAGAACAAGACAACGAGACGAAACAATTAAAGAATATTTCTATTCTGTTGTTGCAATAGCAAACAGAGGAAAGCTGTCAAATGTCGCGATACAAAAATACATCATCAGTGGATTGAATGACGCAGATATGATTCGTACTCTTTCGTTAGTCAAATATGCTGATTTGAACGAATTGATGGAACAGATCAAGGTCTACGAAGAAACGATCAGTCAACTAAAGTATCGACAAGAATATTTACGACCTGGAAAGTCAACAATGTCAAAGAACGAACAAAGAATTCGTCATGAGAAACCAGACGAAAGACAACAGGTACAATGTGAAATAAGGAAATGTTATTTGTGTAATAATATAGGTCATATAGCCAGAAACTGTCCAAACAAGAGAAGTAATGAGGGACAAAAATGTACAAAGTGTCTACGTGCAGGACATGAAGCTTCTACATGCCTACAGTCAATAGTTATGACAGAAGCAAAAGCTGAGCCAAAGAGACAGATGAAATGTAAAACAAAAAAGCAAAATATCGAAGGTATGTTTTGTAAATTAGTACAGGTAGATGGTCTTAATATTAACGCATTTTTAGATCTTGGAAGTGAAGTTGTAACGATAAAAGAAGATATCGCCAAGAAAATGAATATGAAATTCATGAATCACAGCGTGACATTAATTGGTTTTGACCAAGGAACGTGTAACTCTTGAAAAACGTGAATCAATAATTACGATCGACAGAATTGATATAATGTGCGAAATTCTATTAGTACCAAATGAGGCTCAAGATAATGATATAATCATTGGAAGAAGTGCATTATCGAACAACAAACTAATAATCGTAATTAAAAATAGAGAGGTAATCATAAAACCAAATAATGAAGAAACCGTTGATGATGACAAGGAAAACAAAACAATTTCACACGTGAACAAGATTAAATATAGCGAGCCAATAGAAAAATCAGAGATAAATATACAGACTAATTTATCTGAAAAGGAAAAACAAAATTTATGTGAATTGATAGTTGAAAATCGTGAATGTTTCGCGAAAAACATTTATGAAATAGGTACAACTAACCTTGTGGAAATGAAAATAGAATTAACGGATCAAGAACCAATAAGAAGTCGACCATACAGATTACCTTATGGACAAATTCAAAAAGTTGAAGAAGAAGTAAAAGAATTGCTAGATGCTGGAATCATAGAAGAATCTACATCGGAATATTCAAGTCATATGATACTGGTACAGAAAAAGACTGGAGAAGAACGTTTAGTGGTTGATTACAGAAGAATAAACGCTAAAACAAAACGTGAAGAATTCCCCATGGCTTTAATAGATGATCAGCTGAATCAAGTAGCAGGAAATCAGTACTTTACAACTCTAGATATGGCAAGCGGATACCACCAGATAAGAATGTCAGAAAGTTCGAAACATCTAACCGCATTCATAACTAGCAGTGGTTTGTACCAATTCAAGAATTTGCCATTCGGAATAGTCAACGCGCCAATGATATTCAACAGACTGATGACACGAGTTAAACAGAACTTTGCACCAGGCGAAATTCTAGTTTACATGGATGATATCTTAATACCGAGCAAGAGTATTGAACAAGGTATGAGAGTAATAAACAGATTTTTTGAAGTAATCAAGGAATATGGGTTAACATTGAAGTTAAAGAAATGCTATTTCTTTAATGAAACAATAGACTACCTAGGATATGAGATAAGTCAAGAAGGAATAAAACCAGGACAAAGGAAAATAGATGCAGTAACGAACTACCAGACTCCGAAGAATGTACACGAAGTACGTAGATTCATGGGTTTATGCAGCTATTTCCGCAGATTTATTCAGGACTTCGCAAATATCGCAAAACCGTTAACAGCATTAACGAAGAAAGACAATGAATTCGTATGGGCGAAAGAACAAGAAAATGCTTTTGATGAACTACGAGAAAAATTAACAAACAGACCATTACTGCAGTTGTATGATGTTAACGCAAAACATGAATTACACTGTGACGCCAGCAGTTACGGAATAGCAGGTATTTTATTACAATACAATGATAAGAAAATATTAAATCCAGTTGCTTATTTCAGTAGACAATCGACACCGGCGGAACAGAAATATCACAGCTACGAAATGGAAACTCTCGCAGTAGTAGAATCGGTGAAAAGATTTCGAGTATATCTACTAGGACGACCATTTAGAGTGATAACAGACTGCAACGCACTGAAGTCAACGATGTCGAAACGAGATTTAATACCACGAATAGCAAGATGGTGGCTACATCTTCAAGAATACGATATGGAATTAGAATACAGAACTTCTAAGAAAATGGAACATGTCGACGCCATAAGCAGAGCACCACATGACGAATGTAAAGAAGCAGAAGTAGTAGATATGAAAATAATGAACATACACATATGACAATTAATTATTAACAATGCAACGCCAAGACCCGAAATTGCAAGAAATCTATAATCAATTAAAGAGAAAACCAACCACGAATGAAGAAAAGCAAGTGCATACAGATTATGTACTAGAAAAAGGACGCATCTATCGGAAACAGGATAAACGATGGGTCGTACCAGGAAACATCAAATGGAGAATAGTGAAACAAAGTCACGATAACCTAGGGCATTTCGCAGAAGAAAAGACTCTAGAACATCTGAAAACACACTTCTGGTTCCCAAGGATGAGACAGTACGTCAAGAAATACATTAAAGCGTGTATTGAATGTGCTTATCACAAGACTCAAAGTGGAAAAAAAGAAGATCAAATGCATTGCACCGAGAGGATCCCTATCCCGTTCCACACATGTCATATGGATCATCTAGGACCTTTTCCGCGAAGTACAATAAGTAACTCATATGTTTTAGTATACATTAATTCATTTACAAAATATGTTGTAGTTCGAGCAGTGAAAACTACAGCAACCAGGCCAGTAACCCAAGTAATGAATAGCATTATTTAAACATTTGGACCGCCAACACAGCTAGTTACAGACAGAGGAACAGCGTATTCTTTAAAGAATTTCGAAACATATTGTAAAGAAAATGGAATACATCACATTATGACAGCAACGGCA
Source organism: Panorpa germanica (assembly GCA_963678705.1). NCBI lineage: Eukaryota > Metazoa > Arthropoda > Insecta > Mecoptera > Panorpidae > Panorpa > Panorpa germanica. The sequence goes on from OY783218.1 coordinate 424,630, forward strand.
ACTCCAAGAGAAAATGGACAAGTCGAGTGATACAATAGGACATTGTTAGCAGCAATTACAACAATGGCAAAAGATGAACAGCATTGGGACAAGAATCTGAAAAGCATACAGTGGGCTTTGAACAGTACAAAGAATAAAACCACAGGTATGTCCCCACACAGCTTACTATTTGATTTTAATCCAAGAAACGCATTGCAGAATAAGATTCTATTTACATTGGACGAGGATACTGCAACGGATGATTCGGAACTAAGTTTAAACGAAATTCGTTTAAAAGCGAAAGAAGCAATTGACAAAAATCAAATAACACAAAAGAGGAGATTTGATTGAAAAAGACTCAAACCAACGCAGTACAGCAAAGGAGATATGGTGTTTGTAGAACGAGAAGCAGCAGCAACAGGAAGCTCCAGGAAGCTTACACCGAAGTACAAGGGTCCATATCTAGTGACAGAAGTATTACCACACGACAGATACATTATGGAAGACATACCAGGAGCCAAACGAACACAGAGGTCGTTTAAATCCGTATTCGCTTCCGACAGAATGAAACTCTGGTGCCAACTACCCGACGAGGAGGAAGGTGAGGAAGGAAGCCCAGAAGAAGAAGAAGAAGATGATGATCAGGAGGAACAACCCAACAACGAAGATGATTGAGGACAATCATGAAGTCAGAATAGGCCGACTATAAGCATAAGATTACTATACCCGCCAAAATTTGAATTTATATTGTAAAATAGTTATTAAGTTGAATGTACTTGATATATGCAGTATAAACGAGGAGTCTCTTGTGAAGCGTCGTAAGATCAAGACGTAATAATTTGTATCAGTTTTATATTTAGTTATTAAATCATATTAATTATAACTTCTGTTTAATTTATTCTACGCATAAACACAGATCCTGACAAATACTACCTTTTATAGGCTTAGAGCCTTACATATATATATATATATATATATATATATATATATATATATATATATATATATATATATATATATATATATATATATATATATATATATATATAGAAGATAAGGAGTACTCTTGAGAAGGATTGAATGGTGTGTAACGCATGTTGAATTATAAATTAAAACATAATGTATGATAAGGCAGAGGGCGTGGAGGTGGTTGATCCTAATTCTTATATAGGCATTGTATAAAATAAACCTCAAGGGATCGAATCCTGATAGGTAATAATATATATATCAATGTTATTTTAACTTTTGTTTTTTTGTTATTACATGAAATATAAATATTAAAGTATTTTAATCTATACATAGAAAAATAATATCAAATAATAAAAAAATTATTTTAAATATTTTGAGTAATATTAGATAAAGACTCGGCTGGATAATCAGACACTATTCTGTAGCACGGAAACAAACCAAGGGAAAGAAGAAATCACACATATTAAGCTTTCCGTGAAGTTATCTATTATGCCAAATGTAAAAGTGGTCAATTTTAATACACCATTTTATAAGATGACACTGGTTGGAGACCAGAGAATAAGAAAGACAGACGTTAATAAGAATAAAGGCCTGTAACACATGTATTGAAATATTAATATATCAAATAAATGATATTATTTTATCTATATAAATTTTGTCAAGATTGAAAAACCTAAAATTTTCATAGATGATAAACCTTTTTTAATTTTTTTTATTGTCATAATATTATACGATTAAATATAATAATTATTATAGTTTTTCCGCCAACGGCCATACCATGTTAAAAGCACCAGTACACGTTCCGATCACTGAAGTTAAGCACCATTGGGCGCAATTAGTACTGGGATGGAAGACCGCCTGAGAACACTGCGTGCCGTTGACAATCAATATATTTTTTTTGTTTTCTTTTACGGTTGATATAAGAATTGATTAATGGATTAAATATATATATATATATATATATATATATATATATATATATATATTTATTTATATATTAATATATAATAAGGAGTACTCGTGAGAAGAAGGGTTTGGTGTGTAACGCATGTTAAATTATAAATTAAAACATAATGTATGATAAAGCGGAGAGCGTGGTGGTGGTTGTTCCTAATTTTTATATAGGCATTGTATAATGTAAACTTTAAAGGATCGAATACTGATAGGTAGTATTAATTATTTCAATGTTATTTTAACTTTTGCTTTTTTTAAAATAATGAAACTCGTGAAGCGGTTTAGCAGAGACTGTTTTATTATTTCAAACTTAGGTTGACATATACAATGGCAGGTGGCGCTAGTGTTACAAATTATTTTTATACTACCATAGACTGTAGTCTAAATTGGAACAATGTTTAATTCAAAATAACACCCCCACTTATAAAATTAATATCTACATTAAAGTTACACAGTTTTAGAACAATACATACAATTATATTTTACTATTTTCATAAACATATATTTATACTTATTTTATTTGTGTCAACCCTATACCATTTATGAATTTATAATGTTTTACATGACAAAGACTTTTGGTTAACACATCAGCTGGCATATCGTTAGTAGGCAAATAAGATATTTGTACTAAATTTTTAGTGACACATTCTCTAATGAAATGATGCCGAACATCAATGTGTTTTGTTCTTTTATGGTATAAAGGATTAGATGCTAACTTTTATGAACTTTTGTTATCATTTAATAAAATAACTGGTACATTTTTAATTTTAGTTTTCATTATTTTACAAACAAGATTTTTTAAGTAAATTGCTTCCTTACATGCTTCTGACAAGGCCATGTACTCAGCCTCGGCGCTGGACAAGGCAACTGTTTTTTGTTTACTACACTCGTATGATATTGCACATCCAGACATCTTAAAAACAAATCTCGTATATGACCTTTTGTTAATTGAGCATGATGCCTAATCAGCATCAACATACCCTATTAAATTACAATTACTTTTGACATATTTTAATCCATAATGTTTAGTTTTATTTAAATATTTCAAGACCCGTTTTAGATGTTTTCAATGAATCTCACTGTAACAATTATTATATTGACTTAGAAAACTAACTGCAAAAGCAATATCTGGTCTTGTGAGTACACATAAGTACATTAAAGCACCTAACAATTGTTGGTAAGGATATTGCTGAGAAATAGTTGTAGCCTTTTCTAACTTTAAATTATTTTCCATCGGAGTGTTTGAACTCTTACTGTTATACATATTAAATCTTTTCAAAATTGTATCAACAAAGTTCATCTGATTATTAGAAATAGAGTCATTATTTACTGTTACATTCATACCAAGACATTTTTTTATTTGGCCTAGATCTTTTATGTTAAATTTTGCTTTTAATTCACTTTTCAAGTTCTCACAAGTTTCCTTACTGTTATAAAAGACAAAAAAATCATCAACAGACAGAGCAATATAAACTTTGATATTTCCATCACATTTCATAAATAAACACGGCTCATACTGAGACTTGGTATACCCTAATTCTAGCAATAATTCCTCAACTCTTTGGTACCAAGCTCTGGCAGACTGTTCCATATATCGCCCTTTTGGGTTTCAAGACTTTATTCTCACAATTAGCAAAGTTTGAACAAGCTGGTATTTCCATGAAAATAGTCTCATTTAACAGACCATTCAGAAATGCAGTAGGGACATCAAGGTGAACAATATCTAAGTTTTGGTCGACACTTAGTGCAAATAATAACCTCAAAGTGGAATATCTAAAAACTGGTGAGAAGGTTTTCTTGAAATCTGTACCTTCCCTCTGACTGAATCCCTTCGCAACTAGCCTCGCTTGAAACTGTCACTGTTTTTGTTATGGGATCATATAGCCTATAGCCTTTAGTGTTGTCAGCATAATTAACAAGAAAAAGTTTCTTTGCCTTCTTATCCCATTTAAGACGTCTTTCCTTTGGGATGTGTGTCATGGCTATGCTGCCGAAGACTCGGATATGGCTCACATCTGGCTTATATCCCATCCATAATTCAAATGGAGTTTTCTGATGAATTCCTGCTGCAGGAGATCTGTTTTTTAAGTATACTGCACTTTAAACTGCCTCTGCCCATAACTTTTTTTAAACTTGGCATCTGATAGCAGGCATCTGGCTTTTTCTACTTCAGATCTATTGTATCTTTCACAAAGCCCATTTTGTTGAGGGGTATATGGGTTTGTTTTCTGATGTACTATGCCACACTGCTTCATATAATTCTCCATGACTGCTGAACAAAATTAACCTCCGTTATCAGTTCTTAAAATCTTTATTTTTGTTGATTTCTGATTTTCTACTAAGTTTTTGTACTGCTTGAAGTAGGTGAATGTCTCATCTTTAGATTTAAGAAAGTACATGTGTGCCATTTGACTTTATTCATTTACAATTAACAGAAAGTATTTGGCCATACCGAGCGACTTAGTTTCCATAGGCCCACACAGGTCTGCATGTACCAAATTCAACACCTCCTTGCTTCTCGACAAACTGGTGGGAAAGGAGAGTCTAGTTTGCTTTCCCTCGCAGCAATCTGTGCAATTACTTTTGTCAAATTCTGCCTTATCTTGGAAATTTAAGCCCTCCACAGCACCATTTCTTATGACGTTCAGGTCACTTTTGTTAATGTGGCCAAGACGCCGATGTCTTGCTGGAAGTTACTGCCATTGCTGCTAGAAGCTTGTAAATGTGACACACATTTTTGTTGAAAATGACTCTGTTGCCACAGGCTATGATCTTGCTCACGGATAGCAGGTTTGTTGTTAGGTTATGTATGCACAAAACATTGTTTACTTTTATGTTAAACTCTGAATCTCAAACACATGTTGTTATCTGCAGATCTCCAGAACATAAAACCGGCACTCTTTCTTTATTTGCCACTACAATGTCTCGAGTTTCTGTATTGTACGAAATATTTGTCAACAAACTTTTGTTTGATTCGGATATCAAATGAGTGCTCGCGCCCGAGTCCACATACCAGTCTTTGTCACTAAATTCACCAGTCAAAAACATTGCACTGAATGCGTTCATTTGTTTTTCGTTATGTGTACTCGCATTCGTATTATAAGATCGGCACTGATTTTTATAGTGACCAGTTCTTTTGCACTTATAACACATGACATTTTTTCCCGGCTTGTTAGTTTCACTGACGTAACCTTGACTGCCGCCATTTGCTTTTAATTTGCTTTTATAGCACGCGTTTTGATGATATGCACTTTTGGCAATAAAAGCACCCTGGTACTTTGTAATTTCAGAATCTGCACTCATATCCAATAGTTTCGTCTTTATAGCGTCTGCACTAATGTTCATCCCCGAGTGCTCAATGGCCATAATCATAGGCGCGTACTTTTCTGGCAATCCGGCCAACGGGAAGGACCCTATCCACTTATCGTTGATTTTAAAGCCTGTGCCCTTTAGCTTTTGTGCCGTATCCACTAACTGTGTCACGTACGCGGTCATTGAGTTGCAACTTTCAAAACGAATGGAGATCAAGCTTCTGAGTAGGCTGATGCGACGGGTAAAGCCAGTATCGTCGAATAACGACTTCAACTTTTTCCATAAGCTATGCACCGTTGTTTCACTCTTGATGTGTACATATAGTGATGAATCAATAGTCATCACCATCTTAGCTTTAGCCTTCTTATTATCTTGCGCGCTTAATCCTTCGCTGTTGCTGATGTCAATGCCTTCGAGGATGAGGAAATTTTCCACTGCGAACGCCCAATCATCGTAATTGTCTCATCCCTTGAGCTTTGGGACATTCATAGAATAATTTCCTGCCATTATCACTGTGCTGTAAAAAGATAACTAACTATTTTAATTTTTTTTTTTACTTTACGCGGGTCTAAGCCTATAACCTAATGAAACTCGTGAACCGGTTTAGCAGAGGCTGTTTTATTATTTCAAACTTAGGTTGACATATACAATGGCAGGTGGCGCTAGTGTTTCAAATTATTTTTATACTATACATAGAAAAATGATATAAAATATTGAAAAAATTAAATTAAATATTTTGAGTAATATTAGATATAGACTCGTCTGGATAATCAGAGACTATACTGTAGCACAGAAACAAATCAAGGAAAAGAAGAAACCACACACATTAAACTTTCCGTGAAATTATCTATTCTGTCAAATGTAAAAGTGGACAATTTTAATGCAGCCTTTTATTAGCTGACACTGGTTGAAGAGCAGAGAATTAGAAAGACAGACGTTAATACGAATACAGGCATTTTATATACGTATGACACATGTATTGTTTATGAAGATTTCAAATAAATGATATTGTTTTATCTATATAAATTTTGTCAAGATTGGAAAACCTTAAATTTTCAGGGATGATAAACCATTTTTAATTTTTTTTATTGTCATAATATTATAAGATCAAATATAATAATTATTATAAATCTTCCGCCAACGGCCATACCATGTTGAAAGCACCAGTACACGTTGCGATCACTGAAGTTAAGCACCATTGCGCGCAATTAGTACTGGGATAGGAGACCGCCTGGGAACACTGCGTTCCGTTGACAATCAATATTTTTTTTTGTTTTTTCTTTACGGTTGATGTTGAAATTGATTGATGGATTGGATTTATATATATATATATATATATATATATATATATATATATATATATATATATATATATATATATATAAGATAAGGAGTACTCTTGAGAAGGATGGAATTGTGTGTAACGCATGTTGAATTATAAATTAAAACATAATGTATGATAAGGCAGAGGGCGTGGAGGTGGTTGATCCTAATTCTTATATAATCATTGTATAAAGTAAACCTCAAGGGATCGAATCCTGATAGGTAATATTAATTATAATAATGTTATTTTAACTTTTGTTTTTTTGTTATTACATGAAATATAAATATTAAAGTATCTTAATCTATACATAGAAAAATAATATCAAATAATAAAAAAAATATTTTAAATATTTTGAGTAATATTAGAAATAGACTCGGCTGGATAATCGGACACTATTCTGTAGCACGGAAACAAACCAAGGGAAAGAAGAAATCACACATATTAAGCTTTCCGTGAAGTTATCTATTATGCTAAATGTAAAAGTGGACAATTTTATTACACCATTTTATAAGATGACACTGGTTGGAGACCAGAGAATAAGAAAGACAGACGTTAATACAAATGAAGGCCTGTAACATATGTATTTAATTATCAAGATATCAAATAAATGATAATATTTTATCTATAAATTTTGTCAAGATTGGAAAACCTAAAATTTTCATAGATGATAAACCTTTTTTAATTTTTTTTATTGTCATAATATTATACGATTAAATATAATAATTATTATAGTTTTTCCGCCAACGGCCATACCATGTTGAAAGCACCAGTACACGTTCCGATCACTGAAGTTAAGCACCATTGGGCGCAATTAGTACTGGGATGGAAGGCCGCCTGGGAACACTGCATGCTGTTGACAATCAATATATTTTTTTTGTTTTCTTTTACGGCTGATGTAAGAATTGATTTATGGATTAAATATATATATATATATATATATATATATATATATATATATATATATATATTTATTTATATATATATATATAAGCATAGGATTACTATACCCGACAAAATTTATATTGTAAAATAGTTGTTAAGTTGAATGTACTTGATATATGCAGTATAAACGGGAGTCTCTTGTGAAGCGTCGTAAGATCAAGACGTAGTAATTTGTATCAGTTTTATATTTAGTTATTAAACCATATTAATCATAACTTCTGTTTAATTTATTCTACGCATAAACACAGATCCTGACAAATACCACCTTTTATAGGCTTTAGGGCCTTACAGTTTTCAGAAGTGGGATAAACGCGAATTTAAATAGATTAAATCGTGAAATTAAATAAGAAAAAGTGATTTTTATGACCAAGAGACTGGCATTACTCTGTTTAAATTTTGAATGAGATAATTTCTAAGTGAACAAAAGTGCAAAAGATCAAAGTTAAAAATAAGGAAAGAGTAAAAGCGTAATTAATAATTATACAATAAATCACAGTGGATTTTGGAGGTATAATTAGCGAATTACGAGAACAAAGGAACTTGTTGTGACGTCATAGCCACACCCTAGGCAACGCCTAGTAGATGCGTCAGCAGTGTGAACTTTGAACGAGGCACTTACAACTCCACCTAGGAAACTAAGTGGCAAATAAAGAATTTTTGTCATTTAGCAAGGAATCTAACTAACTGAGTAAAATTTAAGTCTGAGTTAGATAGCAGAAAGCAGAACCAACCCAAAACAGGAATTATGACAGATCATAGTTCACAAGGTAGTCGCAGCGGTAGTCCGATCGTTATCGACCACGAAGTGACAGATAGACTATCCAACATGGCCGACGGCTTAAGTCAAGAAAGATATTTACTAGACTCTCAACGAAATTACCTGCAGTGGGAAAGAAATCTAGTAAACAAATAAAAGGAATTATTAGAACGTGAGAAAATAATTTTTAATCAATCTTTCAGCTAACCAAGAAGTAATACTGAACACAATCAATACAGTATCAAAGAAGTTATAGGAATGTTACCGGAATTCGACCCGACGAACATGAATAGCTTGAGTTCAACAAAATGGGTTGAGAAGATAAGGAATATCGCAGAAACCTACAATTGGACTGAGAAGATGCTGATATTGCATGTTGTGTCAAAGTTAAAAGGACCGGCGAAACTCTGGTATGAAACTATAGAAGAATATTACACTAATTTCGACTTATTTTCACAGGCATTTGTCAAATCGTTCCCGAACAATGAAGACGAAAGTAAAATTCACATGCAGTTGACAAAAAGAACAAAACAACGAGACGAAACAATTGAGGAATTATTCTATTCTGTTGTTGCTATAGCAAGCAGAGGAAAGCTGTCAAACGTCGCGATACAAAAATACATCATTAGTGGACTAAATGACGCAGATATGATTCGTACTCTTTCGTTAGTCAAATATGCTGATTTGAACGAATTGATGAAACAGATCAAGGTCTACGAAGAAACAATCAGTCAACTAAAGTATCGACAAGAATATTCACGACCTGGAAAGTCAACTATGTCAAAGAACGAACAAAGAATTCGTCATGAGAAACCAGACGAAACACAACAGGTACGAAGTGAAATAAGGAAATGTTATTTGTGTAATAATATAGGTCATATAGCCAGAAACTGTCCAAACAAGAGAAGTAATGAGGGGCAAAAATGTACAAGATGTCTCCGACCAGGACATGAAGCTTCTACATGCAGAACTAAGTCAATAGTTAAGACAGAAGTAGAAGCTGAGCCAAAGAGACAGATGAAATGTGAAACTAAAAAGCAAAATATCGAAGATCTTGGAAGTGAAGTTGTCACGATAAAAGAAAATATCGCAAAGAAAATGAATATGATATTCATGAATCACAGCGTGACATTAATTGGTTTTGGCCAAGGAACGTGTAATTCTCTAGGAAAACGTGAATCGATAATTACGATCGACGGAATTGATATAATGTGCAAAATTCTATTAGTACCAAATGAGGCTCAAGATAATGATATAATCATTGGAAGGAGTGCCTTATCGAACAGCAGACTAATAATCGTAATTAAAAACGGAGAGTTAATCATAAAACCAAATAATGAAGTAATCGTTGATGATGACAAGGAAAACAAAACAATTTCACACGTGAACAAGATTAAATATAGCGAGCCAATAGAAAAATCAGAGATAAATATACAGACTAATTTATCTAAAAAGGAAAAAGAAAATTTATGTGAATTGATAGTTGAAAATCGTGAATGCTTCGCAAAAAACATTTATGAAATTGGTACAACTAACCTTGTGGAAATGAAAATAGAATTAACGGATCAAGAACCGATAAGAAGTCGACCATACAGATTACCTTATGGACAAACTCAAAAAATGAAAAAGAAGTAAAAGAATTGCTAGATGCTGGAATCGTAGAAGAATCTACATCGGAATATTTAAGTCTTATGATACTGGTACAGAAAAAGACTGGAGAAGAACGTTTTGTGGTTGATCACAGAAGATTAAACGCTAAAACAAAACCGTTAACAGAATTAACGAAGAAAGACAATGAAGTCGTATGGGCGAAAGAACAAGAAAATGCTTTTGATGAACTACGAGAAAAATTAACAAACAGACCATTACTGCAGTTGTATGATGTTAACGCAAAACATGAATTACACTGTGACGCAAGCAGTTATGGAATAGCAGGTATTTTATTACAATACAATGATAAGAAAATATTAAATCCAGTTGCTTATTTCAGTAGACAATCGACACCAGAAGAACAGAAATATCACAGCTACGAAATGGAAACTCTCGCAGAAGTAGAATCAGTGAAAAGATTTCAAGTATATCTACTAGGACGAACATTCAAGGTGATAACAGACTGCAACGCACTGAAATCGACAATGTCGAAACGAGATTAAATACCACGAATAGCAAGATGATAGCTACATCTTCAAGAATACGATATGGAATTAGAATACAGAACTTCTAAGAACATGGAACATGTCGACGCAATAAGCAGAGCACCACATGACGAATGTGAAGAAGCAGAATTAGTAGATATGAAAATAATGAACATACACATATCTGAAGACAATTGGTTATTAACAATGCAACGCCAAGACCCGAAATTGCAAGAAATCGATAATCAATTAAAGAGAAAACCAACTACGAATGAAGAAAAGCAAGTGCATACAGATTATGTACTAGAAAAAGGACGCATCTATCGGAAACAGGACAAACGATGGGTCGTACCAGGAAACATCAAATGGAGAATAGTGAAACAAAGTCACGCTGACCTAGGGCATTTCGGAGAAGAAAAGACTCTAGAACATCTGAAAACACACTACTGGTTCCCAAGGATAAGACAGTACGTCAAGAAATACATTAAAGCGTGTATTGAATGTGCATATCACAAGACTCGAAGTGGAAAGAAAGAAGGTCAAATGCATTGCACCGAGAGGATCCCTATCCCGTTCCATACATGTCATATGGGGTATCTAGGACCTTTTCCGCGAAGTACTAGAGGTAACTCATATGTTTTAGTATACATTGATTCGTTTACAAAATATGTTGTAGTTCGAGCAGTGAAAACTACAGCGACCAGACCAGTAATCCAAGTAATGAATAGCATTATTGAAACATTTGGACCGCCAACACAGCTAGTTACAGACAGAGGAACAGCGTATTCTTCAAAGAACTTTGAAACATATTGTGAAGAAAATGGAATACATCACATTATGACAGCAACGGCAACTCCTAGAGCAAATGGACAAGTCGAGAGATACAACAGGACATTGTTAGCAGCAATAACAACAATGGCAAAAGATGAACAGCATTGGGACAAGAATCTGAAAAGCATACAGTGGGCTTTGAACAGAACAAAGAATAAAACCACAGGTATGTCCCCACACAGCTTACTATTTGATTTTAATCCAAGAAACGCATTGCAGAATAAGATTCTAATTACATTGGACGAGGATACTGCAACGGATGATTCGGAACTAAGTTTAAACGAAATTCGTTTAAAAGCGAAAGAAGCAATTGACAAAAATCAAATAACACAAAAGAGGAGATTTGATTGAAAAAGACTCAAACCAACGCAGTACAGCAAAGGAGATATGGTGCTTGTAGAACGAGAAGCAGCAGCAACAGGGAGCTCCAGGAAGCATACACCGAAGTACAAGGGTCCATATCTAGTGACAGAAGTATTACCACGCGACAGATACATTATGGAAGACATACCAGGAGCCAAACGAACACAGAGGTCGTTTAAATCCGTATTCGCTTCCGACAGAATGAAACTCTGGTGCAAAGGTGAGGAAGGAAACCCAGAAGAAGAAAAAGAAGATGATGACCAGGAGGATCAACCCAACAACGAAGATGATTGAGGACAATCATGAAGTCAGAATAGGCCAACTATAAGCATAAGATTACTATACCCGCCAAAATTTGAATTTATATTGTAAAATAGTTGTTAAGTTGAATGTACTTGATATATGCAGTATAAACGGAAGTCTCTTGTGAAGCGTCGTAAGATCAAGACGTAGTAATTTGTATCAGTTATATATTTAGTTATTAAACCATATTATTCATAACTTCTGTTTAATTTATTCTACGCATAAACACAGATTCTGACAAATACCACCTTTTATAGGCTTTAGGGCCTAACATATATATATAATAAGGAGAACTCGTGAGAAGAAGGGTTTGGTGCGTAACGCATGTTGAATTATAAATTAAAACATAATGTTTGATAGGGCGGAAAGCGTGGTGGTGGTTGTTCCTAATTTTTATATAGGCATTGTATAATGTAAACTTTAAAGGATCGAATCCTGATAGGTAGTATTAATTATATCAATGTTATTTTAACTTTTGCTTTTTTGATAATAATAAAACTCGTGAAGCTCAATATAAATTTAAAAGTATATTTATTTCATACAAAATTACACATTGGGGTCGTAAATCCCAACAGAATTACACAATTAAACACTTATCCTAATAATTAATAATAATGAATGTATATAAATGTATATGAATGTCTTAATGTATATATTTTAATATTAAATTGTAATGTTACTTAGTACTTGTTGTCTCGTTGAGAGTTGGTTCAAAAAGGGAAGATTTTACTATAATACATTTAACACTTAAAATAGAGAAGAGTGGGGATGTACCCATAATACAATTTGTGAACATAGTTGAACGAAAATGGGTAATAAAATTATTGCCAACAACAAGAAATGTAAGTCTGGATTTACACGTCCCACATCAAAATGTACAGGCGACACTCAATAAAGTTCATACACTTTTGCCTTAAAAACATGTAAAATTAGGTTATATTATAATTGTATTTTGATGCATGTTTTTGTCAATACTCCCCCCCTTGATAAATTGGGTTTATCAAAATGAATTCACTGGTAAAAAGGGCTAAACGTCTGACAGCACGTTTGATCTCTCCTGGTTGGGTTTTCAAGGTGGCGGCTCTCGGAGTGTTGTCGTTGCCTGCAGTGAGATATGTTATGCGTCCCATTATCCATTGAGTAGAAGGTATATTGTCTTCTTGTACTATTACAAGTGATCCGATTTCTAGATCCAGGGTGCTTGATGTGTTCCATTTTGCGCGCTGTTGACAGAAGTGGATATAGTCTGTATACCATCGTTGTATCTGCTGGAATTTTCTCATGTTGTTGAGGTTCACTGGCGCTCCTGGAGTAGGCATAGCACTGCTGATTTGTCGACTTATGATTAAGTGTCCGGGAGTATAAGGAATAAGGTCATCTGGATTGGGTGACATGGGGTACATTTCTTAAGAGTTCAATATTGCTTTATTCTTAGATAATTTATAGAAAATATTATTAGTTCCGCTGAAATGTATTGATTGGACATTGAACTCTGTAACTAAGTTTCTTTTGTAGCAAAGACAATTAAAAAGGTATATATAATATTTAATGATAGAACCGTCATATTTACTTTTTATTAGTATGGGCTCTGCGCAGTCAACTCCAGTAGTTCTAAATGGATAGTTGAGTTTGACTTTTAATATGCGGTAAATTGCATTGCATTTATTGGTTATAATAATTTTTTCCTTATGAATTTCTGGTAAATTGAAATTATGTATAGGCCAGTGATTAGACGGTTGCTTTAGCCAGGATGGACCTGACCATAGTTGGTTGTTTAAAGGGAAGTCTAATATGATAATTTGTGATATAAAATCTGCCTGGTGTGAGGTTATAGGAATACAACGCCATTGATAGTTGTCTGTCATGTCTGAATGACTATCTGTAATAATGTTAGCAATAAAGAGTTTTAAGTTATGAAGAGACAGTTTAATCCATGATAGCATAATTGTGGAATCTGCCCATAAAATATTAATTTTTAATTTAACTGGAAAAAAGTTTATTGCTTTTTTGACCATTCTTACAATGATTAAGGAGGCACACAGCTCTAAACATGGTGTGGTCAAAGTTTTTAATGGCGTGATCTTCGATTTAAAATGTACAAAGCATATTTTTGCGTTTACCAAATTATTAATGTTTGTTAAATAATTGCAACTTCCATACGCCTTTGCGAATCGATCATAAAGGTCATGTAATTCAATTGTTACAGAATTATTTATTAGAACATCGCGTTTTATCGTCATATCATTCATAGCAACCAAAGATTTTATTAATGATAAACAATAACTTTTGAGATCCCGTGGCATCTCATCATCCCAGTTTAATTTTAATAAGCATAGCGTCTGTCTAATAATTTTAAATGAATTAATGCAAGGTGAAAAAGAGCATGGCGGGTCCAAAATATTTGTAACGAACGACGATATGGTTCGCTTTGTAAGTTTTACGGGTTGTTTAATAAGAAAAAATTTACATTGGAATAAGTCCCGTTCAGAATCCCACATAACGCATAGTGATTTTGCACATACTATGTCACCTGGATCAAAATAAAAATGCCTAGTTGAAAGGTAAGATTTTAACTCAGACAGCAATGATGGTGCATTGAAAACCCATTTATGTAATTGAAAACTTCCTTCCGACAATATTAAACTGAATTGATTGCAATGATCAGACAGTTCAATCCTGTCATTGGAATCTGTTATGAGGCCGTATGTTACCGTATTCAATTGATAAGAACGCAATGGTTTTCGTGGCTCGAACCGCCAGATTATAGTGTGACCATTTGCTTGAAGAGCGTTTAATGAAACACCGGTAGTAGTATTCATAGAACTACTAAAAACATCTCTTATTTTGCTGTTAGTGCTAATTGGTTTTAACGCACCACTACGTGGTGAGAAATATGAATTTCTTAAATGCCTTGGTTCTGTATTTAGGAAGTTGTGATTTAAGTAAATGCTGTCCCTTATAAATTTATTGTACATAATCTTTAATACCGGGTTGTCGTTTGGTTTTCTCCCGAATTTACGAAAAGGTTTTATGACAATGTTCTTTATACCTCCTAACAACGCTGGTGGCCTTTTGATTGGTAATGTAACACCGAATGTACCGTTAGTATCAAATTGTGTGCTATTAATAATTTGTTCTTTACAAACTGTTTGTTTGTCAATTCGCGGAATAGAATCTAAAACGTTAACCAATGTAAGTGAATCTTTGACTTGTGTTAACGCAACTGATGTATCGGTAACATCACTTGTTGTGGTGTTATTTATTTGTGTCTCACAAACTACTTCTTCCGTAATCTAAAGAATGATTATTGAATATCCTATTGTAGGTGATTCTGTTAGTGGAACAGTGACAACTGTCGTGTCATGAACATTACGTGTTGTGTTATTAATTATTTGTTTTGCGCAAACTACCTCATCGGCTTTATTTGCTGTGATTGATGCTTTTTTTGCTTGTCTTATGCAAGTGTACCAATCACAATTATCTAACATTCTATGTTCAGAAATGATTGGGACAATACTAAAATGTTTATTAAAAATATAATTTATAGCTGAATCTATTTTATCGTAAGTTTTACACAAGTTAGTGCGTAATTCAACTAAAGCTTCTAATTTAACTAATTCTGTGTTATCTAAATTGGCTTTAATTACAAGACAAGCTTGTTGAATTTTATTATATAGTGGCTGACAAATTTTCTTACAATACTTAATCCTATGAACGTCGTATGTTGATGGATCAGTTATGTCTATGCTTTCCATGTAGGGAACATGATCCTGGAAAGTTAAAGCATATATCTCTAATTGTGCATATGCCCTCCTTAGTGCATATGGCATCTTTTAGTTAACCATTTTTAAATCCTTTTATTTACCTCAAATTAGAAATTAAAATTATTTTCTGATGCGAGTATCAAATGATTTAAGCAATATGGAATGAATGGATACTCTCCTTTTTTAAAATAACAATAAAATATTTTAAAAAATATAATGTAAAAGTGTGAATAAGTAATATAAAATGTGATCTGGCCGATATTGTAGAAAGTATCCAGAACCACATGTAAATATAATGCGGTATAATAAAATGTTCTAAGTCTAATAAAACCTCATGGGTACGCAGTGTACGGATCAATCAGGTATATGAAACACAACTCAATACCGCATGGCCATAGGAAAAGGTCTAGACAGGACCGTAATTGTACTGATGTTTTAAATCTTATATCGCTTAACAACAAATAGGCAGAACAAATATTACCACGTGTATAAATGTTGTCGTAATTTAGAAACAATCCCGGTGGCTTTTAATATGTAATATTTTACCAACTCAAAAGATATATTTTGCTCAATGAAATAATCCCGGTGGCTTTTAATATCGATTATTTACCAACGCATAAGAAATATTTACTAAATATGGACATTAGCTGTGCCCTCCTAAACCAACAATTTGTAAGACTAACAAATCAAACAATATACACAAAATAACAATCTTTGCTACAATTTTATAGTATAAGAAATGCACAAAGATATTTTAGAAGTAAAACAAAGCAATATTGAAATAGAAAATGAAGAATTTTTTAAGGAACTAGCTTTTACCCCCGTCGCAAGCGACGTTTGTTTTTTGTGAGTGGCTTAAATTTCAAGTCAAAATTTAATTCGATTCTAAATTGAAATAATAAATAAACTCGTCCTATATTGATTTACCATTTAATAACAATTAATTTTTCATACAAACTGACTAAGAAAATACATTTTTTATATCAAAATAAAAAATATTTTCAATTTATTCGTTATTTGACCAGATTTTTTTAAAATTTTGAATTTTTTCTTTCGATTAGTAAATAAGTTATCAAGGTTACCTATATACAAAATTTTAACTTTCTAGCACAATTTTTACACTCGGCAAATACTGCCCCCGTGCCCCCCAATAAAATTTTGAAATTTTGAATTTTTTTTTATTAATAATATACTTAATTATTCTAGAATCCAGAATATGAACTTTCTCCAAAGTTCCCTACCGGGCCCCCGAATTTCTCTAACCCCTACTTTTTCAATTTTTGAATTTCTAATTTTTGAGAAATGTCAGCATTGAATACCTTAAAACACATGCAAAATTTTAATTTTCTATCTTTAACGAATTAAAAGTAATATAGCAAAAAAGAGATCACTTTTTTTCCAGTTTTTCCAAAATTACGGGTTTCCAGGAAATTCAGGGGAAAATCCGGGGACGCCAAAAGTCTTAGAATTTTTTTCTCTACGAAATAGGAAATTTTTAAAAACTTCCTTGGAGCCGTTTTTGAGATGCCATACAAAATTCGAACCAAACATATAAACACATTAACATATAAGAATATAAATATACACCTAGGACATTATAATATACTTGAGTTTACCCCCGTCGCAATGCGACGTCTTTTTGGCGTGTATCATTTGAATCCAATAAAATAATTCGTAATTAAATTTCATATTTAACTGTTCTTTTTTTAAAGTGAAATAATAAATAAACTCGCACATATACATTCACACATATAAATTGACTAAAAAATATATTTTTTTTATCAAAATAAAAAATATTTTCAATTTATGCGTTAGTTGACCAACTTTTTTTCAAAATTTTGAATTTTTTTTTTCGATTCGTAAATAAGTTACCAAGGTTAGCCTATATACAAAATTTCAACTTTCTAGCACAATTTTTACTCTCGGAAAATACTGCCCCCGTGCCCCCAAATAAAATTTTGAAATTTTGAATTTTTTTTTATTAATAATATACTTAATTATTCTAGAATTCAAAATATGAACTTTCTCCAAAGTTTCCTACCGGGCCCCCGAATTTCTTTAACCCCCCCTTTTTCAATTTTTGAATTTCTAATTTTTGAGAAATATCAGCCTTAAATAGCTTAATACACATGCAAAATTTCAACTTTCTATCTTATACGACTTAAAAGTAATACAGCAAAGAAGGGATCACTTTTTTTCCAGTTTTTCCAAAATTACGGGTTTCCAGGAAATTCAGGGAAAAATCCAGGGACGCCAAAAGTCTTAGAATTTTTTTCTCTACGAAATAGGAAATTTTTAAAAACTTCCCTGGAGCCGTTTTCGAGATGCCATACAAAATTTGAACCAAACATATAAGAATACAAATATACACCTGGGACATTATAATATACTAGCTTTTGTGGCTTAAATTTCAAGTCAAAATTTAATTCCATTCTAAATTGAAATAATAAATAAACTCGTCCTATATTGATTTACCATTTAATAACAATTAATTTTTCATACAAACTGACTAAGAAAATACATTTTTTATATCAAAATAAAAAATATTTTCAATTTATTCGTTATTTGACCAGATTTTTTTAAAATTTTGAATTTTTTCTTTCGATTAGTAAATAAGTTATCAAGGTTACCTATATACAAAATTTTAACTTTCTAGCACAATTTTTACCCTCGGCAAATACTGCCCCCGTGCCCCCCAATAAAATTTTGAAATTTTGAATTTTTTTTTATTAATAATATACTTAATTATTCTAGAATCCAGAATATGAACTTTCTCCAAAGTTCCCTACCGGGCCCCCGAATTTCTCTAACCCCTACTTTTTCAATTTTTGAATTTCTAATTTTTGAGAAATGTCAGCATTGAATACCTTAAAACACATGCAAAATTTCAATTTTCTATCTTTAACGAATTAAAAGTAATATAGCAAAAAAGAGATCACTTTTTTTCCAGTTTTTCCAAAATTACGGGTTTCCAGGAAATTCAGGGGAAAATCCGGGGACGCCAAAAGTCTTAGAATTTTTTTCTCTACGAAATAGGAAATTTTTAAAAACTTCCCTGGAGCCGTTTTCGAGATGCCATACAAAATTCGAACCAAACATATAAACACATAAACATATAAGAATATAAATATACACCTAGGACATTATAATATACTTGAGTTTACCCCCGTCGCAATGCGACGTCTTTTTGACGTGTATCATTTGAATCCAATAAAATAATTCGTAATTAAATTTCATATTTAACTGTTCTTTTTTTAAATTGAAATAATAAATAAACTCGCACATATACATTCACACATATAAATTGACTAAAAAATATATTTTTTTTATCAAAATAAAAAATATTTTCAATTTATGCGTTAGTTGACCAACTTTTTTTTAAAATTTGGAATTTTTTTTTTCGATTCGTAAATAAGTTACCAAGGTTAGCCTATATACAAAATTTCAACTTTCTAGCACAATTTTTACTCTCGGAAAATACTGCCCCCGTGCCCCCAAATAAAATTTTGAAATTTTGAATTTTTTTTTATTAATAATATACTTAATTATTCTAGAATTCAGAATATGAACTTTCTCCAAAGTTTCCTACCGGGCCCCCGAATTTCTTTAACCCCCCCTTTTTCAATTTTTGAATTTCTAACTTTTGAGAAATATCAGCCTTAAATAGCTTAATACACATGCAAAATTTCAACTTTCTATCTTATACGACTTAAAAGTAATACAGCAAAAAAGGGATCACTTTTTTTCCAGTTTTTCCAAAATTACGGGTTTCCAGGAAATTCAGGGAAAAATCCAGGGACGCCAAAAGTCTTAGAATTTTTTTCTCTACGAAATAGGAAATTTTTAAAAACTTCCCTGGAGCCGTTTTCGAGATGCCATACAAAATTTGAACCAAACATATAAGAATACAAATATACACCTGGGACATTATAATATACTAGCTTTTACCCCCGTCGCAAGCGACGTTTGTTTCTTGTGAGTGGCTTGAATTTCATGTCAAAATTTTATTCCATTTTTAAATTGAAATAATAAATAAACTCGTCCTATATTGATTTTACATTTAATAACAATTAATTTTTCATACAAACTGACTAAGAAAATACATTTTTTATATTAAAATAAAAAATTTTTTGAATTTATGCGATATATGAACAACTTTTTTTCAAAATTTGGGATTTTTTTTTCGATTCGTAAATAAGTTACCAAGGTTAGCCTATATACAAAATTTAAACTTTCTAGCACAATTTTTACTCTCGGCAACTACTGCCTCCGTGCCCCTCAATAAAATTTTGAAATTTTGAATTTTTTTTTTAATATTAATATACTTAATTATTCTAGAATCCAGAAAATGTATTTTCTCCAAAGTTCCCTACCGGGCCCCCGAATTTCTTTAACCCCCCCCCCCCCACTTTTTCAATTTTTGAATTTCTAATATTTGAGAAATGTCAGCATTGAATACCCTAATACACATGCAAAATTTCAACTTTCTATCTTTTACGAATAATAAGCAAGAAAGTAATACAGCAAAAAAGGGATCACTTTTTTTCCAGTTTTTCCAATATTACGGGTTTCCAGGAAATTCAGGGAAAAATCCGGGGACGCCAAAAGTCTTAGAATTTCTTTCTCTACGAAATAGGAAATTTTTAAAAACTTCCCTGGAGCCGTTTTCGAGATGCCATACAAAATTCGAACCAAACATATAAACACATAAACATATAAGAATATAAATATACACCTGGGACATTATAATATACTTGAGTTTACCCCCGTCACAATGCGACGTCTTTTTGGCGTGTATGATTTGAATCCAATAAAATAATTCGTAATTAAATTTCATATTTCACTGTTCTATTTTTAAATTGAAATAATAAATAAACTCGCACATATACAACACATATAAATTGACTAAAAAAATATATTTTTTTTATCAAAATAAAAAATATTTTCAATTTATGCGTTATTTGACCAACTTTTTTTCAAAATTTGGGATTATTTTTTTCGATTCGTAAATAAGTTACCAAGGTTAGCCTATATACAAAATTTCAACTTTCTATCACAATTTTTACTCTCGGCAAACACTGCCCCCGTGCCCCCAAATAAAATTTTGAAATTTTGAATTTTTTTTTATTAATAATATACTTAATTATTCTAGAATTCAGAATATGAACTTTCTCCAAAGTTTCCAACCGGGCCCCCGAATTTCTTCAACCCCCCCTTTTTTAATTTTTGAATTTCTAATTTTTGAGAAATGTCAGCATTGAATACCTTAATACACATGCAAAATTTCAACTTTCTCTCTTTTACGAATTAAAAGTAATACAGCAAAAAAGGGCTCACTTTTTTTCCAGTTTTTCCAAAATAGCAGGTTTCTAGGAAATTCAGGGAAAAATCCGGGGAAGCCAAAAGTCTTAGAATTTTTTTCTCTACAAAATAGGCAATTTTCAAAAACTTCCCTGGAGCCGTTTTCGAGTTGCCATACAAAATTCGAACCAAACATATAAACACATAAACATAGAAACATATAAACATATAAGAATATAAATAAACACTTGGAACATTATAATATAAGATGATGATAGACACTAACCGTAGCTGCACGTGTTTGCTCAGGGGTGCCTCCTTGACCAATTTTCCAGTGTTTGTATAATTCAAAACTTCAAATTCTTCACTGTAGATAATTGCAGGTATTACATACACGATTGCTTCTCGCGACTGTAGGAGATCCAGCTCGAAGGACCAAATGTTTGGGCGGTTGTGTGCCCGGGTATTTCACCGTGAATAGTCAGCAAGTCTTCGAAGTTCGTGAACTCAATATAAATTTAAAAGTATATTTATTTCATACAAAATTACACATTGGGGTCGTAAATCCCAACAGAATTACACAATTAAACACTTATCCTAATAATTAATAATAATGAATGTATATAAATGTATATAAATGTCTTAATGTATATATTTTAATATTAAATTGTAATGCTACTTAGTACATGTTGTCTCGTTGAGAGTTGGTTCAAAAAGGGAAGATTTTACTATAATACATTTAACACTTAAAATAGAAAAAAATGGGGATGTACCCATAATACAATTTGTGAACATAGTTGAACGAAAAAAGGTAATAAAATTATTGCCAACAACAAGAAATGTAAGTCTGCATTTACACATCCCACATCAAAATGTACAGGCGGCACTCAATAAAGTTCATTTACATTTTTGCCTTAAAAACATGTAAAATTAGGTTATATTATAATTGTATTTTGATGCATGTTTTTGTCCAATATATTTATACTTATTTTATTTGTGTCAACCCTATACCATTTTTGAATTTATAATGTTTTACATAACAAAGACTTTTGGTTAACACATCAGCTGGCATATCGTTAGTAGGCAAATAAGATATTTGTACCAAATTTTTAGTGACACATTCTCTAATGAAATGATGCTGAACATCAATGTGTTTTGTTCTTCTATGGTATAAAGGATTAGATGCTAACTTTTGTGAACTTTGGTTATCACTTAATAAAATAACTGGTACATTTTCAATTTTAGTTTTCAATATTTCACAAACAAGATTTTTTAAGTAAATTGCTTCCTTACATGCTTCTGACAGGGCCATGTACTCAGCCTCGGTGCTGGACAAGGCAACTGTTTTTTGTTTCCTACACTCGTTTGATATTGCACATCCAGACATCTTAAAAACAAAACCCGTATATGACCTTCTGTCAATTGAGCATGATGCCCAATCAGCATCAACATACCCTATTAAATTACAATTACTTTTGACATATTTTAATCCATAATGTTTAGTTTTATTTAAATATTTCAAGACCCGTTTTAGATGTTTCCAATGAATCTCACTGTAACAATTATTATATTGACTTAGAAAACTAACTGCAAAAGCAATATCTGGTCTTGTGAGTACACATAAGTACATTAAAGCACCTAACAATTGTTGGTAAGGATATTGCTGAGAAATAGTTGTAGCCTTTTCTAACTTTAAATTATTTTCCATCGGAGTGTTTGAACTCTTACTGTTATACATTTTAAATCTTTTCAAAATTGTATCAACAAAGTCCATCTGATTAATAGAAATAGAGTCATTATTTACTGTTACATTCATACCAAGACATTTTTTTATTTGGCCTAGTTTAAACACGGCTCATACTGAGACTTGGTATACCCTAATTCTAGCAATAATTCCTCAACTCTTTGGTACCAAGCTCTGGCAGACTGTTCCATATATCGCCCTTTTGGGTTTCAAGACTTTATTCTCACAATTAGCAAAGTTTGAACAAGCTGGTATTTCCATGAAAATAGTCTCATTTAACAGACCATTCAGAAATGCAGTAGGGACATCAAGGTGAACAATATCTAAGTTTTGGTCGACACTTAGTGCAAATAATAACCTCAAAGTGGAATATCTGAGAACTGGTGAGAAAGTTTCCTTGAAGTCTGTACCTTTCATCTGACTAAATCCTTTCGCAATTAGCCTCGCTTGCAACTGTCACTGTTTTTGTTATGGGATCATATAGCCTATAGCCTTTAGTGTTGTCAGCATAACCAACAAGAAGAAGTTTCTTTGCCTTCTTATCCCATTTAAGTCGTCTTTCCTTTGGGATGTGTGTCATGGCTATGTTGCCGAAGACTCGGATATGGCTCACATCTGGCTTATATCCCATCCATAATTCAAATGAAGTTTTCTGATGAATTTCTGCTGCAGGAGATCTGTTTTTTAAGTATACTGCAGTATGAACTGCCTCTGCTTATAACTTTCTTTTAAATTTGGCATCTGGCTTTTTCTACTACAGATCTATTGTATCTTTCACAAAGCCCATTTTGTTTAGGGGTATATGGGTTTGTTTTCTGATGTACTATGCCACACTGCTTCATCTAATTCTCCATAACTGCTAAACAAAATTCACCTCCGTTATCAGTTCTCAAAATCTTAATTTTTGTTGATTTCTAATTTTCCACTAAGTTTTTGTACTGCTTCAAGTAGGTGAATGTCTCATCTTTAGATTTGAGAAAGTACATGTGTGCCATTCAACTGTAATCATCCACGAATAATAGAAAGTATTTGGCCATACCGAGCGACTTAGTTTTTATAGGCCCACACAGGTCTGCATGTACCAGATTCAACACCTCCTTGCTTCTCGACAAGCTGGTGGGAAAGGGGAGTCTAGTTTGCTTTCCCTAGCAGCAAACTGTGCAATTACTTTTGTCAAATTCTGCCTTATCTTTGAAATTAAAGCCCTCCACAGCACCATTTCTCATGACGTTCAGGTCACTTTTGTTAATGTGGCCAAGACGCCGATGCCAAGTCTTGCTAGAAGTTACTGCCATTGCTGCTAGAAGCTCTTCCGACTTTACAATGTTTAACTTGTACACATTATTTACTTGGTTTGCTTCTCCAATACAATCGTTTTGCTGATTGTTAATGTGACACACATTTTTGTTGAAAATGACTCTGTTGCCACAGGCTATGATCTTGCTCACGGATAGCAGGTTTGTTGTTAGGTTATGTATGCACAAAACATTGTTTACTTTTATGTTAAACTCTGAATCTCAAACACATGTTGTTATCTGCAGATCTCCAGAACATAAAACCGGCACTCTTTCTTTATTTGCCACTACAATGTCTCGAGTTTCTGTATTGTACGAAATATTTGTCAACAAACTTTTGTTTGATTCGGATATCAAATGAGTGCTCGCGCCCGAGTCCACATACCAGTCTTTGTCCCTAAATTCACCAGCCAAAAACATTGCACTGAATGCGTTTATTTGTTTTTCGTTATGTGTACTCGCATTCGTATTATAAGATCGGCACTTATTTTTATAGTGACCAGTTCTTTTGCACTTGTAACACATGACATTTTTTCCTGGCTTGTTAGTTTCACTGACGTAACCTTGACTGCCGCCATTTGCTTTTAATTTGCTTTTATGGCACGCGTTTTGATGATATGCACTTTTGGCAATAAAAGCACTTTTAGACTTTGTAATTTCAGAATCTGCACTCATATCCAATAGTTTCGTCTTTATAGCGTCTGCACTAATGTTCATCCCCGAGTGCTCAATGGCCATAATCATAGGCGCGTACTTTTCTGGCAATCCGGCCAACGGGAGGGACCCTATCCACTCATCGTTGATTTTAAAGCGTGTGCCCTTTAGCTTTTGTGCCGTATCCACTAACTGTGTCACGTACGCGGTCATTGAGTCGCAACTTTCAAAACGAATGGAGATCAAGCTTCTGAGTAGGCTGATGCGGCGGGTGAAGCCAGTATCGTCGAACAACGACTTCAACTTTTTCCATAAGCTATGCACCGTAGTTTCACTTTTGATGTGTACATATAGTGATGGATCAATGGTCATCACCATCTTAGCTTTAGCCTTCTTGTTATCTTGCGCGCTTAATCCTTCGCTGTTGCTGATGTCAATGCCTTCGAGGATGAGGAAATTTTCCACTGCGAACGCCCAATCATCGTAATTGTCCCCTCCCTTGAGCTTAGGGACATTCATAGAATCATTTCCTGCCATTATCACTGTGCTGTACAAAGATCACTAACTATTTTTTTTTTTTTTTTTTACTTTACGCGGGTCTGGGCCCATAACCTAATAAAACTCGTAAAGCGGTTCAGCAGAGGCTGTTTTATTATTTCAAACTTAGGTTGACATATACAATGGCAGGTGGCGCTAGTGTTTTAAATTATTTTTATACTACCATAGACTGTAGTCCAAATTGGAATAATGTTTAATTTAAAATAACAGATATTACATAAAATATGAATATTAAGGTATCTTAATCTACACATAGAAAAATGATATAAAATATTGAAAAAATTAAATTAAATATTTTGAGTAATACTAGATATAGACTCGTCTGGATAATCAGAGACTATACTGTAGCACACAAACAAACCAAGGAAAAGAAGAAACCACACACATTAAACTTTCGGTGAAATTATCTATTCTGTCAAATGTAAAAGTGGACAATTTTAATGCAGCCCTTTATTAGCTGACACTGGTTAAAGACCAGAGAATGAGAAAGACAGACATTAATACGAATACAGGCATTTTATATACGTATGACACATGTATTGTTTATTAAGATTTTAAATAAATGATATTGTTTTATCTATATACATTTTGTCAAGATTGGAAAACCTAAAATTTTCAGGGATGATAAACCATTTTTAATTTTTTTATTGTCATAATATTATAAGATCAATTATAATAATTATTATAAATCTTCCGCCAACGGTTATACCATGCTGAAAGCACCAGTACACGTTACGATCACTGACGTTAGGCACCATTGGGCGCAATTAGTACTGGGATAGAAGACCGCCTAAAAACACTGCGTTCCGTTGACAATCAATTTTTTTTTTTGTTTTTTTTTACGGTTGATGTTGAAATTGATTGATGGATTGGATTTATATAAATATATATATATATATATATATATATATATATATATATATGTTATATATATATATATATAAGATAAGGAGTACTCTAGAGAAGGATGAAATAGTGTGTAACGCATGTTGAATTATAAATTAAAACATAATGTATGATAAGGCTGAGGGCGTGGAGGTGGTTGATCCTAATTCTTATATAGGCATTGTATAAAGTAAACCTCAAGGGATCAAATCCTGATAGGTAATATTAATTAAATCAATGTTATTTTAACTTAAGTTTTTTTGTTATTACATAAAATATAAATATTAAAGTATCTTAATCTATACATAGAAAAATAATAACAAATAATAAAAAAATTATTTTAAATATTTTGAGTAATATTAGATATAGACTCGGCTGGATAATCAGACACTATTCTGTAGCACGGAAACAAACCAAGGAAAAGAAAAAATCACACATATTAAGCTTTCCGTAAAGTTATCTATTATACCAAATGTAAAAGTGGACAATTTTAATACACCATTTTATAAGATGACACTGGTTGGAGACCAGAGAATAAGAAAGACAGACGTTAATACGAATGAAGGCCTATAACACATGTATTGAATTATCAAGATATCAAATAAATAATATTATTTTATCTATATAAATTTTGTCAAGATTGGAAAACCTAAAATTTTTATGGATGATAACCCTTTTTTAATTTTTTTTATTATCATAATATTATACGATTAAATATAATAATTATTATAGTTCTTCCGCCAACGGCCATACCATGTTGAAAGCACCAGTACACGTTCCGATCACTAAAGTTAAGCACCATTGGGCGCAATTAGTACTGGGATGGGAGACCGCCTGGAAACACTGCGTGCCGTTGACAATCAATTTTTTTTTTTTTTTACGGTTGATGTAAGAATTGATTAATGGAATAAATATATATATATATATATAAATATATATATATATTTATTTATTTATTTATATATATATATATATATATATATATATTTATTTATTTATTTATATATATATATATATATATATATATATATATGTGGAAAACGAGAGTACCATGCCAATCCTGATGTGGAAAACGGGAACTATCCAACTTCTTATGTGGAAAACAATAACCAATCCGCTAATCTGATGTGGAATCAAGGTACTCTTATTTAATTTAGGGCAAATGTCAATTCAATTAATATTCAACTATGTAATATCTTAGTTAGTTTGTCAGGATGATAAAGAATCACATAATTGGTTTAATACATTTATTGAATAAAATAATAACGATGATAATAATAATGATAATAATAATGCTAATACAATAAGGTTACAATATAAACGTTGATGTTTACTTTACAAATACAGAACAATGAATACATAAACAACCTTAAGTTCTAGTTAATATATACTCAGTCCTATACATTAGTTTTTAGCTTGACTTTAAAAAGGTTTGTTATTTTAATTCTAAGAATACGCCTGGTTAATTTCAATAAACACACACCCTCAAATATTCAGTCAGTGGTTTTAAGTTCTAAGTGCTTTCACTTGGTTTCTATTTAAAACATACCGTCATTAATCACATTCTTTATGACTTCTTAGACCGGGTATTATAGTTATGCCTACTTTGCATGCTCGATGTATTTTTACGTTTCACACGGCCGTCCGACTTCTCTTTGGCCCCTAAAGACGATACGTCATTGCGGTCATCTGGTTGCTGTTCGGCACCTGACACTACAGTTTCAGCATCGCTGTCGTCTGAGAACACACCCCATGGCTTCATGTGGTCTGCACTTGAGTGTGTATTAAAAGAACCTTCCCCTTCACCGATACGTCTTACCCTATACCGTTCATTTGGGTCAACTCCTGTAATTTGATACGGTCCTAAATATTTATTATGCAATTTCAATCCAGTACCAAACTGAGTTCTTTTTACAGCTACAATGTCCCCGACTTTGTATGTCCTAGCTGGTTTCCTATTTCTATTGAAATTCTTGCGATTCTCTTCCTGTGTTTTTAATATTTGTTTCTTGGCGTTAACACGTAACTCTTGCAAGTCATCCTCTCGCATTTCTCGATTAACTTCTTCTAACAGCTGATAGATATGCATCTCATCTTCTGTTTTCATTGTCACACCTGTTAACAACTTGAAAGGTGTAGTATTTATGCTGCGCTGATAAGTTTTGTTTAATGCTTGCTGTACTCGTCCCACGCATTTATACCATTCGAGTGGTTTATTTATAGAAAGCTTGACCAACACTGGTATAATAGTCCCGATTACGCGTTCCACCTGTCCATTTCCTCGAGGTACGCCTGTAGTAATCTTGACATGTTCAATATTTCTAATCTTGCAGTAATCTTCAAATTCTTCTGAAGTAAATGATGTTCCTCGGTCACTTACAATACGATACGGGTCGCCAAATACTTCAGACTGGGTTTTCAACTTTGTAATAACTTCAGTACTGGTCAATGACTTGACCGGATAGAGCCATACAAACTTCGTAAAGGCGTCCACCACTACCTGTATGTGTTTATACTGCTTGCTTGTAGCTTGTAGAGGTCCTACATGGTCTACGTGGTATGTTTGGAATAGTACTTCATATTTTTCAATAGGATGTAACAACCCTTCCTGCTTTCCCATTTTTCGGTCTGCTACTATGCACGTTATGCAGTTTTCAATATGCCTGGTTATTTTCTTGTCCACGTTTGGAATGTAATAATCGGCATCAATTGATTCTTTTGTTTTCTTTAGCTTATAATGTCCAATATCATGAGCTTTTCTTATGATTTCACCTTCCATAGACTTCGGTATCACGATTCGTCTTCTGTCTGTACCTGGATCTTCATAATAAACCAATTCATTTACCATAACGTAA
The DNA here is from genome assembly GCA_963678705.1 of Panorpa germanica. NCBI lineage: Eukaryota > Metazoa > Arthropoda > Insecta > Mecoptera > Panorpidae > Panorpa > Panorpa germanica. The sequence goes on from OY783218.1 coordinate 453,555, forward strand.
TTGTCATACTTTTGCGTTTCTAACAGGGTCTTAACTAATTGTAATTTCTCGTCCTGTTGCTGAGCTGCTATCATTCGGTTTAGTAGATTGCTGTCTACTGTCATTACGGCGTTCCTACTTAATGCATCGACGTGCGTCATTAACTTTCCTGGACGGTGTTCGATTGTGTAATTATACTCACTTAACAACAATATCCACCTTGCCACTCTCGTCGATAAATCACGTTTATTTATAGTCATTTGAAAAGCGGCACAGTCCGTAATTATTTTAAATTTTAAACCTAACAGGTATACTCTAAACTTTTTTAATGATTCGATTACTGCTAGAATTTCCAATTCGTAGCTACTATAATTCTGTTCATGCTGATTGGTTTTTCTACTCATATAATAAACTGGATGTAATTTATTGTCAGAGTCTTTTTGCAACAAAATTCCGCCGTAACCCCACTTGCTAGCGTCACAATGAAGTTCTGTTTCGGCTTCATGTCTGTATATCGATAACACCGGGTTTTCACACAGTTTTTGCTTCAACATATTAAACGATATACGCTGTTGATCACTGAACACAAAATTATTCTCTTTACGTAATAAGTCACTTAGTGGTTTTGCGATGTTACTATAGTCTTTTATAAACTTTCTGAAATAACCTGTGAGCCCCAAAAAACTTCTGATGTGGAAAACGAGAGTACCATGCCAATCCTGATGTGGAAAACGGGAACTATCCAACTTCTTATGTGGAAAACAATAACCAATCCGCTAATCTGATGTGGAATCAAGGTACTCTTATTTAATTTAGGGCAAATGTCAATTCAATTAATATTCAACTATGTAATATCTTAGTTAGTTTGTCAGGATGATAAAGAATCACATAATTGGTTTAATACATTTATTGAATAAAATAATAACGATGATAATAATAATGATAATAATAATGCTAATACAATAAGGTTACAATATAAACGTTGATGTTTACTTTACAAATACAGAACAATGAATACATAAACAACCTTAAGTTCTAGTTAATATATACTCAGTCCTATACATTAGTTTTTAGCTTGACTTTAAAAAGGTTTGTTATTTTAATTCTAAGAATACGCCTGGTTAATTTCAATAAACACACACCCTCAAATATTCAGTCAGTGGTTTTAAGTTCTAAGTGCTTTCACTTGGTTTCTATTTAAAACATACCGTCATTAATCACATTCTTTATGACTTCCTAGACCGGGTATTATAGTTATGCCTACTTTGCATGCTCGATGTATTTTTACGTTTCACATATATATATTTTTTTTTTATATATTTAGGCTTTGGCTTATTCAGCCTTCTTGCCATAGAATTTTATTTGTAAAATTATATAAAAAATTTACATATAAATTATAATTATTCTAATAAATACAAATAAATTGATTTTTTTTAAAAAATTAAACTTAAAATTAAATACATACTAAATAAAATATTCTAACTTATATTACACTTCTATATTGTTTTCTACCACAAAGTTTGTTACTATTTCTGCTGTTGCTTCATTTGTCATTAAATAGGATATGTTGACTGAGAACTGTGTTACAATACATAATTTATTTAAAAGTCTATCAATTTTTGATGCTAAAAGATGACACCCTAGAATTATATGGTCCAAAGAACCTTCTTCTCCACATCTACAATTTGGTGTGTCTTTTATATTTATTTTGTATAGATGAGCTGGACATCTAGAATGCCCAGATTTCATTCGACAATTAGTTGAAATATATCTCCGTGAATGATTTTTATTAAACCATGTGGTTGTTGGAATTTTTTGATTCGCTGCAAGAAACAACTTTCCAGTACTTTGACTTTTCTCATTATATATATTCTGCCATTCTGCCATACAATTTTCTTTAATTATTTTTTTGGAATCATTTATTGACCAATTTATTTCGATTATTTTCCCATCTTCACAAGCTTCTTTGGCAAGTTTGTCAGCCATTTCGTTTCCTTTTATGCCTACATGTCCAGGAATCCAAATAAGTTTAACATTGATATCACTTTTTTCCATTTTTAAAAGATATTCTTTAATTGAACATATTTTGTTATTATTATTGTTTTTGAATTTATTGTTATTTAAAGATACACAAACACTACGAGAATCAGTGAAGATTAATATATTTTTGTTGTCAGTGTTTTGTATTATTTCTAGTAATTTCATAATTGCTGTTATTTCTGTATTATAAGAATTTGTGATATTGTTAAGTTTGTATTTGTACTGTTGATCTGTATTATAATTGAAAATGCCAATTCCGCCAGTTTTAGAGTTTTTTTCGAATAAACCATCGGTAAACCATATACTCCATTTTATATCATCTTTTGTTATACATTCCATATATTTTTGATAAATTATTTCTTTGCTGTCATTCTTCTTGAACAAATTTATTTCTGTATGTATTGTTGTCATGCTTATTTCTAATGGAAATTTGAAAAAAGGTATAATGTTATGTACCTCTAATTTCAAGTTATTATATCTATCAAAACTAGTTAAAAGTGCCGGTTTTTTATGAGTTGTCCAATATGGTTTATTATAAAGAACATATAGTTTAGATAATCTTGTATTTAAGGGGCCACATGAGTTATGTCTGTTTTTACAAAAGAAACTGTCTGATATTTGTTGTATTCTGATATTTACCGGAGGAATATTAGTTTGATAGTTGAGGATTTGGATTGGTGTTGAAACCATTGCACCTAATATTATTCTTAAACATTTGTTTTGTATAATTTCAATTTTTTTTAATCTTGAGTTATTTGCGGTGCAGATCATAGTACTAGAATAGTCAATATGCGGTCTAACAATAGCTTTATATATTTTTATTAAGGTTGTTGGGTGTGCGCCCCATTTGTATCCTGCTATACATCGCATCAAATTTAAGCCTTTTTGACATTTGTTAATAATATGTGCAATTTCTTTCGCCCAAGTGCTTTTCGTATCAAAAAATATACCCAGAAATTTGGTATTTAAACTAACAGTTATATTTTTGTTTCTGATGGTTATTTTTGGACTGCAGTTTATTCTATGCCTTGTAAATATAACTATTTTACTTTTTTCTGACGATATATTTAATTTGATTTCCTTTAGTAAAATATCTAGTTTTCTTAATTTTGATTGTAATCTGTTTTGAGCTATATCTTGTGTATGGCCCATAATATAAATAACCATGTCATCTGCATACATCAGTACTGTTGTGTTGTTATCTGATAATGTTGTTAACTTTTCTGTGTATATGTTGAATAATAAGGGAGATAATATTGAGCCTTGTGGAATTCCGTGATTACATAGTATAGGACCAGTTAACTTATTATTGTATCTAACTGTTATTTCTCTATTTTGGAAGTAGTTTATAATCCAGTTGGATATTTTGGAAGATATACCTATGTTTTCTACTTTTTCTTTTAATATTTTTAGATTAACATTGTCATAAGCAGCTTCAATGTCAATGAAAGCAGCTATCATATAATGATTTTTACTGTATGTTCTTTGAATATCGATATTCAATATGTTTCAGTTATGCTGCGTACTTCTTGTTTTTCTAAACGCAAATTGTAACTCAGGTAATCTTTTATGATGTTCGAGATACCATTCCACTCTATTTTTGATGATTGATTCCATAGTTTTGCCCATACATGATAGTAAAGTAATTGGTCTGAATGATTCTTCTTTGTTTGGATCTTTTACTGGTTTTAATATAGGAACAACGATATGTTTTTTCCAGTCTAATGGTATATCAGCAGTGTTTAATGACAGATTATATATTTGTGTAAGATATTTTATTGCATTGTCGGGTAGGTTTGTATCATTTTGTAATTTATTCTATCAAATCCTGTGCTACTGTTTTTATTATGATTTACCGCGAAATTTACTTCATTTATATTTATGTTATTATCTAGGAAATTATCTTTTATGGTGGTGGTGGTAGTAATATTTAAATTGTTGTTCTGTGGATATTTTTTTTTAATGAATTCTTCTATTAAATTTTCATTATCACTTATCCTTTTAGTACTATAGCTTTTATTGTTAATTTTTCTTATATTATTCCAGACAATGTTGGTTGATGTGTTTGGGTTTAAATTCTCGCAGAAATTTTGCCATTCTATTTTTTTTCTGGCTCTAAAATATCGTCTGGTTTTAGCTTAATGTTTTTTATAATTTAAATAATTCGCCATTTTCATGTTTTTATTAAAAATAGTTAGTGCTAATTTTCTTTGAGCTATCATTTTATTGCACTCTGTGTCCCACCAAGACGGTTTTATTTTATTAGGAGTTATATTATACAATCTGGTAGATGGAATATGTATGTCTGCCGAATCATTAATAACATCTCTAAATTGGTTGTATTTGTTTTCAACATATTGGGGATTACTTGTGATTCCATTTGTGGTAAGGTTTGAAATTCTGCTTTCTATTTCAAGGCTATATTTCTCCCAATCTGCTTTTCGGAAATTTCTCCTCGTTAAATATTCTGATGTACGGTAACGGTCTTTAATATAGTCATTCAGACAGAAAAAAATTGGGTAGTGATCACTACCTAAGCTATCTGCAAGAACTTGCCACGAAGTAATTTGTTTTGTTAACGTCATAGATACCAATGTGAGATCCAATATACTGTCCCTTGTACTGAGATTGCTTACTCTAGTTGGTTTATCATCGTTGATAATATTTAGATTTTCGTTTTCTATGAAATCTAACAATTTGTTACCTTCATACTGACTACCTGGACAATTTATATCCCAAGCAAGATTAGTCGCGTTAAAATCTCCAGCAAGTATAACAGGAACATCTATTTGTTGTTTTATCTGTGACCAGTTTGAATTAGATAGTTTATGATTCGGTTTAGCATAGATTGATAAAATACATATTACATCAGTTTCGTTATGTGTTAAAATTATTCCAGCTATTTCGACCGAATTAAATGGGTTATTTAGCATAACTCGTTTATATTTTATAGATTTATGAATCAAGATAGCAACACCCCCGTGGGGATTATAGTTTGTATTCTGTATCCTATCTTCTCTTTCAATAAAATAGCCTTTAATGTTGAAATAGAGATTTTTTGTTAAAAACGTTTCTGATAGTATGCATATATGTATGTTATGCTTCTGTAACATATGTTGTAGTTCCTCTTTAATATATCTGACTCCTCTGCAATTCCATTGAATAAAATTTATCATTTTAACTGTTTTAATTAATGATTAATTTTTATATCTGATGTCTTGTTTTTCGATTTATTTATATATTTTATTTTTTCTTTATGTTTATATAATTGTTGTTGATTTATTATTTTAGTAAATTTATTAACCGATTAGGTTTAGTGATGTGAATAGGGTTTTTAATAAAAAATAAACTTAATTTATATATTGATGTTTTCTTACGAGTTTGGCCATTGTACACTAGATATTTGTTTCTTGTAGCTTCTAAGAGATTGGGATGTAATATTAGGGTTTTTGTTTGTATCTTTAATTTTGTCATCATTATTTTTATTATATATTGATTTATAGCAGGTATCATTATCATTGTTTTCCATTGAAATATCAGGTTTCTCTTGGTTGATTTGCTTTCTGTTTTTTCCTTGATTAGTTTTCTTAAAGAATGTGTCACTTTCTTCATTGTTAGCTTTCTTTTCTTCTCTTCTTCTTTTTGGAATTGGTTCTTTAGTGGATGTCGTAGGTTGTGGTTGACTGTAAGATCTTTGTAATGAGTTACCTGTATTTGATTTATTCACTCTGGTATTGGTTCTTCTAGTTAAAGGGTTTGGTTTGTATGTTGGAATTATGTTGATACTATTGTATTTATTAGTGATATTGGGAAAAGTCTCATTGTAGTTTAGAGCTTCAAAAGAGTTTTGAGTTCTTACTGAGTATAAATAGTCTGTATTTTTTTCTGTTAATTCTAATTTTGCTTCATAAAAACTAAAATTGTGTTGGGCCATGAGATCTTTTATCTTGATTTGTCTTTTTTTTTCAGGACATTCATTGTCTGTAGCCTCGTGGTTAAGTTTACAATTTATGCATGTCGGATTAGGATATGTGCATGCAGTACGTAAATGATCTTCACTTCCGCAGAATTTACATTTTGCTACTTTTGCTCTACATTTTGTGGCTGCATGTCCAAATTTAAAACAATTATAACATTGTATCGTCTGTTGTACAAATGGTTCACATGCTCGTCTCACTCTCCACATGTAAACATAAGCAGGAATAGCAAGTCCTTTAAAGAATAATTTCACTGTTGTACTGGGTTCATATTTTATAGCTCTGTCAACTCTTATTTTTCGATTTAACCTTTGCACCCTCGTTACTTTAAAAGGTGGACACTATATTATTTAAAATTGTTTCTTCCGAATATTCTATATTCTATATATACCTTTTATAATAGCTACTTTTGTGCACCAGTAAAATGGGATAAACGCTTAATATCCATTGTTTTTCAGCAATGTTGATTTAGTAATTTCGTTAGCTAGTATTGCATTAGCACATTGAACGATTACTCTATTTCTTCCCACTTTTTTAATTTCTATTATATTAGATTTATTGCTAATTTTGCAAATTATTTCTGCTAATTTAAGAGAATTAAAAAATGTATTTCCAACACTATTATTTTTAACAATCATTACTTTATACGAGTCATATTTTGTTTCTGTGTTGTATAAATTATTATATATTTTTTTAACATTGTCACTATTGTTATTTAGGTTTTCTGCCATATCACTGGATGTTTTTTCTGTAGGAAATGATTTGTTAGTCACAGAGTTGTTTTTATTGTTCGGATTTTTATCGGGAGGTTCAGTCTCCATATCCATATTGTTAATTAACCAGTGATAATTAAATAAAAGTTACTTCACTTTTTAGTAATATCACTTAATAATAATATAAATTATAATTTAAATACAAATAAATCACAAAAAAAAAGAAAAAAATATTATAATTTGCAAAAAAAAGATCACTATTTATTTTATTGTTTTTGTTTATTGTAAACACGTGCACTCACTAAGGAGTCTCGATGCGAACTGTGTAAATATATATATATATATATATATATATATATATATATATATATATATATATATATATATATATATATATATATAATAAGGAGTACTCGTGAGAAGAAGGGTTTGGTGTATAACGCATGTTGAATTATAAATTAAAACATAATGTATGATAGGGCGGAGAGCGTGGGGGTGGTTGTTCCTTATTTTTATATAGGCATTGTATAATGTAAACTTTAAAGGATCGAATCCTGATAGGTAGTATTAACTATATCAATGTTATTTTAACTTTTGCTTTTTTGATATTACATTAAATATAAATATTAAAGTATCTTAATATATACATAGAAAAATAATATCAAATAATAAAAAAATTATTTTAAATATTTTGAGTAATATTAGAAATAGACTCGTCTGGGTAATCAGAGACTATACTGTAGCACAGAAACAAACCAAGGAAAAGAAGTAACCACACACATTAAACTTTCCGTGAAATTATCTATTCTGTCAAATGTAAAAGTGGACAATTTTAATGCAGCCTTTTATTAGCTGACACTCGTTGATGACCAGAGAATGAGAAAGACAGACGTTAATACAAATACAGGCATTTTATATACGTATGACACATGTATTGTTTATTAAGATTTCAAATAAATGATATTGCTTTATCTATATAAATTTTGTCAAGATTGGAAAACCTAATATTTTCAGGGATGATAAACCATTTTTAATTTTTTTTATTGTTATAATATTATAAGATCAAATATAATAATTATTATAAATCTTCCGCCAACGGCCATACCATGTTGAAAGCACTAGTACACGTTTTGATCACTAAAGTTAAGCACCATTGGGCGCAATTAGTACTGGGATGGGAGACCGTCTCAGAACACTGCGTGCCGTTGACAATCAATATATTTTTTTTTTTTTACGGTTGATGTAAGAATTGATTGATGGATTAAATATATATATATATATATATATATATATATATATATATTTATTTATTTATTTATATATATATATATATATATATATATATATATTTATTTATTTATTTATATATATATATATATATATATATATATATATATATATATATATATATAATAAGGAGTACTCGTGAGAAGAAGGGTTTGGTGTGTAACGCATGTTGAATTATAAATTAAAACATAATGTATGATAGGGGGGTGGTTGTTTCTTATTTTTATATAGGCATTGTATAATGTAAACTTTAAAGGATCGAATCCTGATAGGTAGTATTAACTATATCAATGTTATTTTAACTTTTGCTTTTTTGATATTACATTAAATATAAATATTAAAGTATCTTAATATATACATAGAAAAATGATATAAAATATTGAAAAAATTAAATTAAATATTTTGAGTAATATTAGATATAGACTCGTCTGGATAATCAGAGACTATACTGTAGCACAGAAACAAACCAAGGAAAAGAAGTAACCAAACACATTAAACTTTCCGTGAAATTATCTATTCTGTCAAATGTAAAAGTGGACAATTTTAATGCAGCCTTTTATTAGCTGACACTGGTTGAAGACCAGAGAATGAGAAAGACAGACGTTAATACGAATACAGGCATTTTATATACGTATGACTCATGTATTGTTTATTAAGATTTCAAATAAATGATATTGCTTTATCTATATAAATTTTGTCAAGATTGGAAAACCTAATATTTTCAGGGATGATAAACCATTTTTAATTTATTTTATTGTCATAATATTATAAGATCAAATATAATAATTATTATAAATCTTCCGCCAACGGCCATACCATGTTAAAAGCACCAGTACACGTTCCGATCACTGAAGTTAGGCACCATTGTGCGCAATTTACACTGGGATAGGAGACCGCCTGGAAACACTGCGTTCCGTTGACAATCAATATTTTTTTTTGTTTTTTTTTTACGGTTGATGGTAAAATTGATTGATGGATTGGATTTATATATATATATATATATATATTTTTTTTTTTTTTTATTTTTTTATTTTTATATATTAATTGTGTATGCCTTTCGGCTTTACAATCTACAGTATTATATTTCTAATACATTTCATTCCTATATACATTCCAAACTTAAAACTAAACTTAAAATAAACTTAAAATCTTCTCGACTTTTACTACTTCCAAAAGTGCTTTCTGCTTCTTCTTCTTTTGACTTTCTCTATTATTCTCCACCAGCTTATTTATTCTCCTGTTTTTCCTTTCCTTCTTACTATTTCCGCCATCCACCTCTTTCCTTCACTGCCTCCCTTTGATAGCTGGCCAATATTCCTTTCGCTTGCTACTTTTTCCTTACACTCAAACTTAATGTGCTCCAGTGTTTCGTCCTCCGCTCCACACATTCTACACTTTCTTTCCTCATTTTTTTCCCAGTATCTGTTTCCTTTTTCCTTATTTCCCAATCTAAACCTTGCTGTTCTTTTTATGTGTTTTATGTCCTTTTCTATAAGGTACTGAGGCACATTATTTTCCCATAACCTCTTATATCTTTTATTGTAGTTACTTTTTTCTATTTTTCCCATTCTCTCCTGCTGTTGTGTCTCCTTATCCCTTCTCCTTAGCTCCTCTGCCACACTTGCGCCACCTACTCTTCTCCTCTCTGCCTCCTCGATCGCCATTACATTCCTTTCAAAGTATTCTTTTCTCTTTTTTGGACTTCCTCCCCCCCCATTCTTTATGTAATCCTCCCTTATTTTCTTTAAGATTTTGCTTTCCGCTCTGTTCAATTTCTCCTCGTATTTTACCGCTTTTTTCCCCTGTTTTAATTCTTATCTTATCCCTCTTTAGCTCCTCCATCACCATGTATCCTGGCGTGCACCTGTCCAGCTCTAGTACCCATTTCATATATCTCACCTGTATTCTTTCCAACTTTTCTTGTTCCTTCCACCCCCAAACCTCTGCTCTATACGACATCATACTGGCTATCAGTCTCTCATATATCCATTTCTTTAATACATTCCATTATGTCCTCATCTATTTTTTTCTTTCTCATGTACTTCCACAATTTCTGTCTGTCGACCATGTCAAACGCCGCTTTAAGGTCGATGAACATTGCATATATCTGTCCTCCTTTTTCACTTAGCACTTTTTCAACTAAATGGTTCAGTGCGTATATATTGTCTAAAGTCCCTCGTCCCTTTCTAAAGCCTGCTTGTGTCTCGGGAAGTATTTCTTTTACTTTTACCTCTTCTTCCAGTCTTTCTCTCACAATCCCTGCATAAATCCTGTACCCTGTGTTCAGTAGTGTGATACCCCTGTAATTTTTGGCTTCATGTCTATTTCCCTTTTTATATATCGGCGTTATTACCCCTTCTCTCCAGCTGTCTGGCAGGTTTCCTCCTTTCCATATCTTGTTCATCGCTGTCAGTAATCCTTTCTCTATCCTTTCTTGCCCAGCTTTCCACGCCTCGTTCTTTAGTCCATCTCTACCTAATGCTTTCTTTTCCTTGAGTTTTTGAATCTGTGTTTTTATTTCACCTAATTTTATATCGTTTACTTTCTCCTTCTCTTTTATCCCCTTCTTTGTTTTCTCGTTTCTTTCCTTTCCTCCTAGTACTCCCATAAAGTGTTTCGTCCACTCTTCCATTTTTATTTCCTTGCTTGGCTCTTTCCTTCGCTTTTTCTCGCTATTTATGTAATCCCATGCCTGCCTCTCCGTTGTTATATCTCTAATTTCTTTTTCTATTCCTATTTTGAACTCATTCTTTTTATCTTTTATCCTTTCGTTATACTCCCCTTGCTTCCTCTTGAAGTCTTCTTTACTTGATTCTCCTTTCTTCCATCTCTTTAGTTCCCTTTTTACCTCTTTTTTCCATTCTTTACATTCTTTATCCCACCGCCATTATATTTAGTCCTATATATATATATATATATATATATATATATATATATGTGGGGTTATTTTTTGAAGGAGTAATTAAGTTAGATTATATTTAGTTTTAAGTAATAGTAAGATAACTGTAAACTAGGGTAGAAATCTTGGATAAGAACGGGGTTATATTTTAATGCATGAATAACCAGTGACAAACACTAAAAACAGTTCAATGGTTAACGCTTAGCCGTTCACTTTTGATGTCGAGCGTACATCTCAGAGAACGTGGCGTATGCAATTGTTCGCTAACTTTTGAACGTGTTGCGACATGTTTTTGGGCGAGGCAGAATATAATGATGGTTATACGTGTACAGAGTTTTATAATGCAAATGGCGATAGAAATGTATAAATAGTATATATGGTCGTTATTGAGTGTTTTATAATCAAGTTAACTTTATTACGGTGTAATAGTTGTTATTTTGATCATTGTTTTTGTTAGAGTTAGGCAGCGATATTAATATTTTAGTACTAAGGTGTATTATCATTGAAATTATTGTGCTGATAACTATAGACAATTACAACTGCGTATTGTGTACTGAGACGTTAAAAACATTGTGAAAAGACATTTTAATCTAGTGTATTTTGTTGTGAATATAATTAAAATTGATTAACTTTATTTAGATATAAGTTTTTGACTTTGATTAGTGATTAAACAAACTATTAATAACCAAATTAAGTGTTTACTCATTTTAAAAGAAACTATATTGTTGTATTGTACATCAACCTTAGGCTGATGTTAATTGTAACTTATAATTGTGGAAAGTACCTACAAATTGGGACTCGAACCGGGATGTGTGCAGAGTCAAAACCTACAGATTATGATCTCAACAGATGGTTAGAGATAATGTCTACAAATTGTGAGCTATCAATAGTGATTGAATAGATATAGGCAGCATAATAGAATCGCAACACGTGGTTGTTAATTCTAACCTGCAAAGCGGAGTCTGTACCGGGATGGGAATGGATTCAAAAACTACTAATGTAGATTAAAACCTACATATATATATATATATATATATATAAGGAGTACTTTTGAGAAGGATGGAATGGTGTGTAACGCATGTTGAATTATAAATTAAAACATAATGTATTATAAGGCAGAGGGCGTGGAGGTGGTTGATAATAATTCTTATATAGGCATTGTATAAAGTAAACCTCAAGGGATCGAATCCTGATAGGTAATATTAATTATATCAATGTTATTTTAACTTTTGTTTTTTTGTTATTACATGAAATATAAATATTAAAGTATCTTAATCTATACATAGAAAAATAATATCAAATAATAAAAAAATTATTTTAAATATTTTGAGTAACATTAGATATAGACTCGGCTGGATAATCAGACACTATTCTGTAGCACGGAAACAAACCAAGGGAAAGAAGAAATCACACATATTTAGCTTTCCGTGAAGTTATCTATTATGCCAAATGTAAAAGTGGACAATTTTAATACACCATTTTATAAGATGACACTGGTTGGAGACCAGATAATAAGAAAGACAGACGTTAATAAGAATAAAGGCCTGTAACACATGTATTGAATTATCAAGATATCAAATAAATGATATTATTTTATCTATATAAATTTTGTCAAGATTGGAAAACCTAAAATTTTTATAGATGATAAACCTTTTTTTAATTTTTTTTATTGTCATAATATTATACGATTAAATATAATAATTATTATAGTTTTTCCGCCAACGGCCATACCATGTTGAAAACACCAGTACACGTTCCGATCACTGAAGTTAAGCACCATTGGGCGCAATTAGTACTGGGATGGAAGACCGCCTGGGAACACTGCCTGTTGTTGACAATCAATATATTTTTTTTTGTTTTCTTTTACGGCTGATGTAAGAATTGATTGATGGATTAAATATATATATATATATATATATATATATAAATATATATATATATATATATATATATATATATATTTATGTATATATATATAATAAGGAGTACTTGTGAGAAGAAGGGTTTGGTGTGTAAGGCATGTTGAATTGTAAATTAAAACATAATGTATGATAGGGCGGAGAGCGTGGTGGTGGTTGTTCCTAATTTTTATATAGGCATTGTATAATGTAAACTTTAAAGGATCGAATCCTGATAGGTAGTGTTAATTATATCAATGTTATTTTAACTTTTGCTTTTTTGATAATAATGAAACTCGTGAAGCGGTTTAGCAGAGACTGTGTTATTATTTCAAACCTAGGTTGACATATACAATGGCAGGTGGCGCTAGTGTTACAAATTATTTTTATACTACCATAGACTGTAGTCCAAATTAGAACAATGTTTAATTCAAAATAACACCCCCACTTATAAAATTAATATCTACATTAAAGTTACACAGTTTTAGAACAATACATAAAATTATATTTTACTATTTTCATAAACATATATTTATACTTATTTTATTTGTGTCAACCCTATACCATTTTTGAATTTATAATGTTTTACATAACAAAGACTTTTGGCTAACACATCAGCTGGCAAATCGTTAGTAGGCAAATAAGATATTTGTACCAAATTTTTAGTGACACATTCTCTAATGAAATGATGCCGAACATCAATGTGTTTTGTTCTTCTATGGTATAAAGGATTAGAGGCTAACTTTTGTGAACTTTGGTTATCACTTAATAAAATAACTGGTACATTTTCAATTTTAGTTTTCATTATTTCACAAACAAGATTTTTTAAGTAAATTGCTTCCTTACATGCTTTTGACAGGGCCATGTACTCAGCCTCGGTGCTGGACAAGGCAACTGTTTTTTGTTTCCTACACTCATATGATATTGCACATCCAGACATCTTAAAAACAAAACCCGTATATGACCTTCTGTCAATTGAGCATGATGCCCAATCAGCATCAACATACCCTATTAAATTACAATTACTTTTGACATATTTTAATCCATAATGTTTAGTTTTATTTAAATATTTCAAGACCCGTTTTAGATGTTTCCAATGAATCTCACTGTAACAATTATTATATTGACTTAGAAAACTAACTGCAAAAGCAATATCTGGTCTTGTGAGTACACATAAGTACATTAAAGCACCTAACAATTGTTGGTAAGGATATTGCTGAGAAATAGTTGTTGCTTTTTTTAACTTTAAATTATTTTCCATCGGAGTGTTCGAACTCTTACTGTTATACATATTAAATCTTTTCAAAATTGTATCAACAAAGTCCTTCTGATTAATAGAAATAGAGTCATTATTTACTGTTACATTCATACCAAGACATTTTTTTATTTGGCCTAGATCTTTTATGTTAAATTGTGCTTTTAATTTACTTTTCAAGTTCTCACAAGTTTCCTTACTGTTATAAAAGACAAAAAAATCATCAACAAACAGAGCAACATAAACTTTAATATTTCCATCACATTTCATAAATAAACACGGCTCATACTGAGACTTGGTATACCCTAATTCTAGCAATAATACCTCAACTCTTTGGTACCAAGCTCTGGCAGACTGTTTTAGTCCATATATCGCCCTTTTGAGTTTCAAGACTTTATTCTCACAATTAGCAAAGTTTAAACAAGCTGGTATTTCCATGAAAATAGTTTCATTTAACAGATTATTTAGATATGCAGTAGGGACATCAAGGTGAACAATATCTAAGTTTTGGTCGACACTTAGTGCAAATAATAACCTCAAAGTGGAATATCTGAGAACTGGTGAGAAGGTTTCCTTAAAGTCTGTACCTTTCTTCTGACTGAATCCCTTCGCAACTAGCCTCGCTCTGTACCGCACTTCACTTTCACTATTGAGATTTCTTTTAAATACCCACTTGCACTTTACAACTGTCTTATTCACTGGTCTGTCCACTAACTCCCACGCATCTTGGTCACTGAATGATTGCAATTCTTTTCTGATTGCTTTCTGCCACTGCTTCTTTTCTTGTCCATTCACGGCGTCATTCAGGGTTATTTCTTCTTCAGAGAAGTCCTCCATAACACACAAGTTTGCATAGCCATAATAATCTGGTTTCTTGCGAGTACGTTTCTGTGACATTTCAGTGTTTTGTTGCTAAGAACTAACCTCTCTGTCTTCTGACGTCAATGTCATTGACTCATGGTAGCTGTCCTCCGAGTCACTCAACTCTTCTACTGGAACATAGGTCTCGTCATGTTCATCAATCTGCTAATCACTTTCAGCTTCTTGACTTGCTAAATCCTGAACATTTTCTGACTGTTTTTTTTCACTGAATCCTGTATGTCACTACTATCTTGTATAGTAATCTGAGATGTCATACTGTCACACTCTTTTTCCATTATTATGACGTCCCTTGCAACTGTCACTGTTTTTGTTATGGGATCATATAGCCTATAGCCTTTAGTGTTGTCAACATAACCAACAAGAAAAAGTTTCTTTGCGTTCTTATCCCATTTAAGACGTCTTTCCTTCGGGATGTGTGTCATGGCTATGCTGCCGAAGACTCGGATATGGCTCACATCTGGCTTAAATCCCATCCATAATTCAAATGGAGTTTTCTGATGAATTCCTGCTATATTCCTTCTATTGTTCAAATAGAATAGAGAGCAAAAGTTTTAAAAAAATTGTGGAAATGACAGTTGTTTGAAAAATCTTATTGATTTTTCTTTGTAAAATATTGCGTAACGAAGCCCTAATCTCTCAAAGCAATTAGCAGTCCCCTCAAAGTACTGACAATATTTTAAACGGTATGGTCTACTCCACTTGTTAATTTAAAAATTATCCGCCAGGTTCGCCTTTGTATACAGATTTTGTATCATTCAAATCATTTTTCATTAGTAATCTGTACTGCTAGCAGTGCAAGTTATATTCGTTGCAGAAAAGTTTTTGAGAATTTTTTCGTCATACAGTTATTAATTTTAAAAATAAATTTGTGTGTGTGATCCAGTTTATAAATTGTTATATATAATTGGCGATAGGTAATTCCAATTTGATATTATTATAGAATTCCTTTATAATATACAAAATAAATTGTATATTATTAAATTTTATAGTTAAAAATGAAGTATGCTATTATTAAAAAAAATTATAAATTTCTAAATCTTATTTAAAGGCACGGGGGCAGTTTTTACCTAGAGTAGAAATTGGGCTACATAGTTGAAATTTTGTATATGGGCTAACCTTTGCAACTTATTTACGAATCAAAAAAAACAATCCCTTATTTTGAAAAAAAATTGCCAAATTACGAATAAATTAAAAATATTTTTCAATTTGTTAAATAATATATATTTTTTTAGTAAGTTTATATGAAAAATTATTTGGTCTTGTATGTAAAATTAATATAGAACGAGTTAAATATTTCAATTCAAAAATGGAAATAAAATTTAAAAAGAAATTCAATTCACACATAAAACACAGTCGTCGCTTCCGACGGAAGTAAACTCTAGTATTTATTAAATTCTCATGCACATGTCATAACGCATTATATTATGAATTGCATACAAAGACTCTAAATGATTTCCAATACTTCATATGCATATTGTTTTTGTTTCATATTTTTAATTTTTTGCATGTACATGACAGTCCGCGTAGGTGTTTTTCATTTTTGTTTATTATAAACAGTAAAGTGTGATAATATGGAGAGAAGTTTAGTATAATATTTCTCCTGTTACATTAGAAAGAAAAAGGAATATCTTTTAAGGGTAGATCATTTTATACATACACAAAATCCTGTCACAAATTAGTTATTTCATTTGTATATATTTGGTCGACTTATTTTATGTGATCCTTAAATAACTATTTGACTAGCTGTTCGAGGTTCTAATCAATTTTAAAAATCATTTAAAATTGAATTAACTAAATTAATTACAGAAAATGTAAGTTTAGTTTGTTTTGATACCAGATGTTTCTTGAAGTTTATAAATCTTCAAATGTTATTACAATAAAAATTCATTAAAATAATAAAGAAACTGTCATTTTCTCATATAATTTTAATGTTCAATATTAATACCTAATATGAAATGGAAAAGTCTGGTCGTAAAAGTGCCTGGAGCTGCCATCGGTGCATATCTTGGTTTAAGTGGAAAACAGATGTACTTATGCATACGTTGTATTAGAACAAACGAGACCGATATATAATTTTAATTTTTATAAGAATACTAGCTAACCTGGCAAACGTTGTTTTGCCATATACGTCATTTCTAGGAAATATGTTTTAAGGAAATATTTTTTTTAAAGAAATACATAAAAATTATAGTACACTACAATTATTATATTTGATTGCCATCTTGTGGATCTGTGGATGGAACAGACTAATATAAAAATCGCGATTAAAAATCATGGGTTGATCGTTTAAGGGTGAAATTTTAGAATGAAATGTATTTTTTAATTCTAAATCATAAAAGAATAAAAACAGATATTTTTGTGTAAAAAATAAAAAGTAAGTTTTTGGGGTGGACCACCCTTAACATTAAGAGGTATAAAAAATATATGTTGGCCGATTTTTAGACCTACCCGATAAGCACACAAAATTTTATTAAACTCGGTTTAGCCGTTTCGGAGGACTTTGGCAGCAAACACCGCGACACGAGAATTTTATATATTAGATTCGAATAAAAATAAAGGGTTAATCGTATAAGGGTGAAAATTTAGAATTAAATGTATTTTTCAATGCTGAATCATGAAAGAATAAAATCATATAATTTTGTTTAAAAAACAAAAATAAAATTTTTAGGGTGGACCACCCTTAACATTTAGGGGTATGAAAAATATATGTTGGCTGATTCTCAGACCTACCTGTTAGGCACACAAAATTTTATCAAAATCGGTTTAGCCGTTTCGGAGAAGTTTGGGAACAAACACCGCGACACGAGAATTTTATATATTAGATTTTTTACTATTTTTTGACTAGTGAAGTTTTTGTATTTAAATTGAGTTTTTGAACCATAACTTAAGCCTTATTCCCACTTACTGAGTTTAAATGTTAATAGAAAGAAATAAAATTAAATATATTAAAAGCAGTCCTTTATAGTAAATATTATAAAATAATGTATACTACTGACATATAACACATGATTTCACAAGATTTCGATGGTGTGCGCATGGAGTGCAATCAAGTGGAGTCTATCAAAATTATTTTGGTAATAAATCGAACTTTAAATTACATAGCTAATTAGTACATTTAAGCAAATATTGAAATGATAATGAACTGTAGAAGTATAAGGTAACTGAAATATTATAATATAGTATATACATTCACCAATTAGTGTCTTATATTAATGTTTTAATGTAGGAAAATAAAACGCAAACGAATATCTAAAACCTCAATATTTATTCAAACTATTCTTTTACAATATATATATATAATAAAAACCGATGGGAATGTGTGTTGTGGCAAATAACTGCAACAAATAACAAAAATGTTTTAAAAAGCTGTCTCGTTGGTGTAAACATTGGTGTGTATATTCAGAAAAACAACTTTTTGTTGCAGTGTTATGCAACTGTCTATCTAGTGTGTAACTGGTATTAAGGGTCTGTTCAATGTGAATAGTCTGTTGCCGAAAAACAGAATTATTTTCAAAAATGCGCTACACGTTTTTGCTTCGCTTTTTGACAACATTAAATATAAAATGAAATTACGAATTATTTTATTGGATCCAAATCATACACGCAAAAAGACGTCGCTTTTCGATAAGGCTAACTCTAATATAATATATAAATTTACGAATAAATGTCTTATATTGCTGTTTTATTATAAAAAAATAATACATTTTGTATTCAAAGTAATACTAATACAAATACCGCAATAGTTTACTTTTGAACCCTGTAATAGCGATTTTAAATAATAATCCAACTCCTGACTTCTAATTTTTTACCTTACTAGTTTGGATCAGACTGCCAGGTCCGCACTGCTAATTTAACTGACATATTTTCTGTACTAATTTCTGCTTAGCATATGCAGTGTCAATTGTTGCTATGAGTTATGACAGTCCCTATGTTTTAAGCATAATTGTTTTAATAATATAAGTATTGTATACTTAATGTTATAAAATTAATACTATTTTCAATTAAAAAAAAAAGTTGATTTTTAAGATTCTTAAGGAAGTAGGTGGACTAATTGGTGGCTCTGGAAAATATATGTATGTTTCTATTATTATTAAATAATATATACATTTATGATTATATTGCCAAAAGAAATTATTAAAAGATAATAAATATAACGTATATGCGTTTGTCGGAACACTAGCCGACGATCATCATCGTACCATCTTCTTTTCTTTAATATATGTAAACTTCTTGTACATGTCTATTGTTCAAATAGAATAGAGAGCAAAAGTTTTAAAAAAATTGTGGAAATGACTGTTGTTTGAAAAATCTGATTAATTTTTCTTTGTAAAATATTGCGTAACGAAGCCCTAATTTCTCAAAGCAATTAGCAGTCCCCTCAAAGTACTGACAATATTTTAAACGGTACGGTCTACTCCACTTGTTAATTCAAAAATTATCCGCCAGGTTCGCCTTTGTATACAGATTTTGTATCATTCAAATCATTCATCATTAGTAATCTGTACTGCTAACAGTGCAAGTTATATTCGTTGCAGAAAAGTTTTTAAAAATTTTTTCGTCATACAGTTATTAATTTTTAAAATAAATTTGTGTGTGTGATCCAGTTTCAAAAATTGTTATATATATAATTTGCGATAGGTAATTCCAATTTGATATTATTATAGAATTTTTTTATATTATACAAAATAAATTGTATAATATTAAATTTTATATTTGAAAATGAAGTATGCTATTAATAAAAAAAAATTATACATTTCTAAATTTTATTTAAAGGCACGGGGGCAGTTTTTACCGAGAGTAGAAATTGGGCTACATAGTTGAAATTTTGTATATGGGCTAACCTTTGTAACATATTTACGAATCGAAAAAAACAATCCCATATTTAAAAAAAAAATTGCCAAATTACGAATAAATTAAAAATATTTTTCAATTTGTTAAATAATATATATTTTTTTAGTAAGTTTATATGAAAAATTATTTGTTCTTGTATGTAAAATTAATATAGAATGGAAATGGAAAAATGGAAATAGAATTTAAAAAGAAATTCAATTTACACATAAAAGACAGTCGTCGCTTCCGACGGAGGTAAACTCTAGTATTTATTAAATTCTCATGCAAATGTCATAACGCATTATATTATGAATTTTGCATACAAAGACTCTAAATGATTTCCAATACTTCATATGCATATTGTTTTTGTTTCATATGTTTAATTTTTTGCATGTACATGACAGTCCGCGTAGGTGTTTTTCATTTTTGTTTATTATAAACTGATAATATAAACTATAAAGTTTATTATAATATTTCTCCTGTTACATTAGAAAGAAAAAGGAATATCTTTTGAGGGTAGATCATTTTATACATACACAAAATCCTGTCACAAATTAGTTGTTTCATTTGTATATATTTGGTCGACTTATTTTATGTGATCCTTAAATAACTATTTGACTAGCTGTTCGAGGTTCTAATCAATTTTGAAAATCATTTAAAATTGAATTAACTAAATTAGTTACAGAAAATGTAAGTTTAGTTTGTTTTGATACCAGATGTTTCTTGAAGTTTATAAATCTTCAAATGTTATTACAATAAAAATTCATTAAAATAATAAAGAAACTGTCATTTTCTCATATAATTTTAATGTTCAATATTAATACCTAATATGAAATGGAAAAGTCTGGTCGTAAAAGTGCCTGGAGCTGCCATCGGTGCATATCTTGGTTTAAGTGGAAAACAGATGTACTTATGCATACGTTGTATTAGAACAAACGAGACCGATATATAATTTTAATTTTTATAAGAATACTAGCTAACCTGGCAAACGTTGTTTTGCCATATACGTCATTTCTAGGAAATATGTTTTAAGGAAATATTTTTTTTAAAGAAATACATAAAAATTATAGTACACTACAATTATTATATTTGATTTCCATCTTGTGGATCTGTGGATGGAACAGACTAATATAAAAATCGCGATTAAAAATCATGGGTTGATCGTTTAAGGGTGAAATTTTAGAATGAAATGTATTTTTTAATTCTAAATCATAAAAGAATAAAAACAGATATTTTTGTCTAAAAAATAAAAAGTAAGTTTTTGGGGTGGACCACCCTTAACATTAAGAGGTATAAAAAATATATGTTGGCCGATTTTTAGACCTACCCGATAAGCACACAAAATTTTATCAAACTCGGTTTAGCCGTTTCGGAGGACTTTGGCAGCAAACACCGCGACACGAGAATTTTATATATTAGATTCGAATAAAAATAAAGGGTTAATCGTATAAGGGTGAAAATTTAGAATTAAATGTATTTTTCAATGCTGAATCATGAAAGAATAAAATCATATAATTTTGTTTAAAAAACAAAAATAAAATTTTTAGGGTGGACCACCCTTAACATTTAGGGGTATGAAAAATATATGTTGGCTGATTCTCAGACCTACCTGTTAGGCACACAAAATTTTATCAAAATCGGTTTAGCCGTTTCGGAGAAGTTTGGGAACAAACACCGCGACACGAGAATTTTATATATTAGATTTTTTACTATTTTTTGACTAGTGAAGTTTTTGTAATTAAATTGAGTTTTTGAACCATGGCTTAAGCCCCATTCCTACTTACTGAGTTTAAATGTTAATAGAAAGAAATAAAATTAAATATATTAAAAGCAGTCCTTTATAGTAAATATTATAAAATAATGTATACTACTGACATATAACACATGATTTCACAAGATTTCGATGGTGTGCGCATGGAGTGCAATCAAGTGGAGTCTATCAAAATTATTTTGGTAATAAATCGAACTTTAAATTACATAGCTAATTAGTACATTTAATCAAATATTGAAATGATAATGAACTGTAGAAGTATAAGGTAACTGAAATATTATAATATAGTATATACATTCACCAATTAGTGTCTTATATTAATGTTTTAATGTAGGAAAATAAAACGCAAACGAATATCTAAAACCTCAATATTTATTCAAACTATTCTTTCACAATATATATATAATAAAAACAGATGGGAATGTGTCTTGTGGCAAATAACTGTAACAAATGACAAAAATGTTTTAAAAAGCTGTCTCGTTGGTGTAAACATTGGTGTGTATATTCAGAATAACAACTTTTTGTTGCAGTGTTATGCAACTGTCTATCTAGTGTGAAACTAGTATTAAGGGTCTGTTCAATGTGAATAGTCTGTTGCCGAAAAACAGAATTATTTTCAAAAATGCGCTACACGTTTTTGCTTCGCTTTTTGACAACATTAAATATAAAATGAAATTACGAATTATTTTATTGGATCCAAATCATACACGCAAAAAGACGTCGCTTTGCAAAGGGGCTTACTCTAATGTAATTTATAAATTTACACACATAGAAGACAGTCGTCGCTTCCGAGGGGGTAACCTCTAGTATTTATTAAATTCTCATACAAATGTCATAACGCATTATATTAAGAATTTTACATACAAAGACTCCAAATGATTTCCAATACTTCATGTATACATATTGTTTTTGTTTCATATGTTTAACCTTTTGCATGTACATGACAGTACGTGTAGGTGTTTTTCATTTTTGTTTATTATAAACTGTAAAGTGTGATAATATGGAAAGAAGTTTATTATAATATTTCTCCTGTAACAGTAGATACAAAAAGGAATATCTTTTGAGGGTAGATCATTTTATACATACACAAAATCCTGTCACAAATTAGTTGTTTCATTTGTATATATTTGGTCGACTTATTTTATGTCATCCTTAAATAACTATTTGACTAGCTTTTCGTGGTTTTAGTCAATTTTGAAAATCATTTAAAATTGAATTAACTAAATTAATTACAGAAAATGTAAGTTTAGTTTGTTTTGATACCAGATGTTTCTTGAAGTTTATAAATCTTCAAATGTTGTTACATTAAAAATTCATTAAATTAATAAAGAAACTGTCATTTTCTCATATAATTTTAATGTTAAATATTAATACCTATGAAATGGAAAAGTCTGGTCGTGAAAGTGCCTGGAGCTGCCATCGGTGCATATCTTGGTTGAAGTGGAAAAGAGTTGTACTTATGCATACGTTGTATTAGAACAAACAAGACCGATATATAATTTTATTTAGAATACTAGCTGACCCGGAAAACGTTGTTTTGCCATATACGTCATTTCTAGGAAATATGTTTTATGAAAATATTTTTTTTTAAGAAATACATAAGAATTATAGTACACTACAATTATTATATTCGATTGCCATCTTGTAGATCTGTGGATGAAACAGAATAATATAAAAATTGCGATCAAAAATCATGGGTTGATCGTTTAAGAAATCACTTGAATCGCTGTGTATACCTTTTAAGGAACTTACGTACCTTAGTTTTTCATCATTAATATTTGTCGCCTGGTTAAATGACATTTGAAGAATACTTTGTTAAATTTTTATAAATAAATATCAAGAAGTGAGACAGCGAATCTTGCAGGTAACGATGTCGAGTTTTTTCTTTGATTGATTTTTCAATATTTTACAGCATTTAGAAGTCAAAATATCAATTTTTCATTAAAAAAATTAAAAACTTTGTTGTTTTAAAATACGTTAAAATAAAAAAATAAAAATAACTCGACACCGTTGCCTCGGCATTTATGTAAAGAAAGGGTGTGCAAAATTTCAAAAGTATGGGTGCAAAAGATTTTGAGCTAGAAAGGACACCGACTCTAAAATAGCTAAGTGTGTAAAATAGCCAAAAACAGGAATACATTTAATATGTTGTCCATTAATATAAATAAATTTAAAATAAATTATCAAAATTTGAACAACTTTGTAGGCGCCGTTTAGAAGATACCATATACGATTTAATACTATGTTACCGGATATATATATATATATATATATATATATATATATATATATATATCAAAAAGATTGTGTTTTTTATTTTTGTTTTGTTACATTTAAGTAACTATAAACGCGAAAATAAAAGAATATTCATTTTCAAAACATTCTTTTGTTCTACCAAAATCAATAAAGGTCAGTAGAAGAAAGCTTAAAATGTAAATACGTTATTCATCTAACGGTTTGCAGCTTTAGATTTAGAATCGCGTTTATAGTTACTTACATAAAACGATTTAAACATAAAATACATGTTTTTTTCGGTAATATTTAACCTGCTGTATAGTATCGGTATCTATATTTCGCGAATCAAAAATGGTCAAGTGTCGTTTCACCTTGAAGAAAAATAAGTTTTAGAATTCTTTCTTTGAACCAGTATGTTTGTTACTGTTCAGTACAAAATCAGTACAGAACATAAGATATGTCTCTGCTGACATTCCAACATTGTAATGTATTGTTGTCTCTGGTAGAAGTTAAACGCATGGCAACATTACGACTATTGCAGCGTACGCCACGGCCATATGGCAAGCAAGTTAGTTGTGTTCTGGCTTTTACACTGTCAAGTATCATAATTCGCAACCATTTGTATTATAAGAATTTTGGTTAAAGTTATTTAATAAAAGTGTAAATTAATTTTATTGTTAAATAATTGAATAAATTATTCAATCTATCTTACTCGCATGGTTTTATTTTGTACAGTTACAATATTTTATCCCTTTATTCAATACCTCTCTCTATTTTTGTTTTTTTTCTTTCTCTTTTTAATGCACGGAGGTTCAGACTTTAGTTTAATTTAATCCAACCGCTTAGTTTTTAGCCGTTTTTGAAAAGTCCGAAAAGTCTGCAGAATAAATAAAAAACCGATTTTATTTATTCTTGCTAATCACATTTTTAATTTCAAAATATATGTTTCTCACGACAAATGTAAATGATATTTTTCAACCTTTTCGCAATAAACTCTTTCAAATCTTAATAAATGTATATTGGCGTTTCTATTTTATTAAATATCTAAATGTTGACTGAAATAGATACTATTTTTGACTACAATTAAATTAAAAAGAATTGTAATTTTACATTAACAATTTTAAAACTACTAGCAAAAATTTTAAAATTTGTTTATACTTTTCGACTAACTATTCCACTGACTTTTTAAATCCTAAATCAATTTTTACAAATTTTGTATTTATTCTTGCAGAATGGTAAGGAAAAATAGAAAAGCACATGTCCCACGGTGGAAACAATGCGTGCAAGAAACTGTGAGGCCTGTGAAAGAGTTGGACTCAAAAGCCTGTAAAAAATTGAGTGTTGGAACAAAACGTAAATCATCAAGCACAACAAGCAAGCTAGTTCGTTCAGATAGCATAGAAACTTACTTAGCAAAGTTGCTATTAATAAATTTATCACGAAGTTCAGACTCTGAAGATGATAAAAATTATGCAGGAAGTAGACGTGATAGATTTTCTCAGCAAATAAATGAAGATAGCATCAAAGGTAATGTTATTGTTATTCCAATTGATCCACAATATTTATAC
Source organism: Panorpa germanica (assembly GCA_963678705.1). Taxonomy (NCBI): domain Eukaryota; kingdom Metazoa; phylum Arthropoda; class Insecta; order Mecoptera; family Panorpidae; genus Panorpa; species Panorpa germanica. The sequence continues at coordinate 478,889 of OY783218.1, forward strand.
GATTCCCCAAAAGATTTGAATGGTAGTTTCAATGTGTAGAATCAGCAAATGAGACAATCAATAAAAATCAACATAAAGAACTATTAGCTGATTTCAATGAATTGGTTCAATTGAAATATTGAAACTAAATTTACTATATAAAATAAATAAATTTAACGTTTTTTATTATGTTACAGTCTATCCAAAAACTTCAAAACCCAAGAAAAATAAAAAGTCCGTTTTATTACTAGAAACTTCCAGACCCCATGACAATATTTTGGCTTCCTCCAGAAGCTGTAATAACCGTAGTGCTTTATTTGAAAGTGCAGAAAAATCAAATTTGAATTCTTTTATAAGCAACTTCTTCAAGGAATTTTTATTAGAAAACGATATGCATATCTTTGAAAATGAAAACCCACAACAGGAACTAGCACAAGAAATTGCAACACAAGAAATAGCAGCAGAAAAGAAAATAGAAGACGTAAACGATGAAATAGCAGACTTACAAAATTCGTCTTTCGATTTAGTAAGTTATATAAATGGTGAAGATGGGTCTAAAGAGCCAGACATGCTACACGAATTTCCAAGTAGTAAATTTCTTGAACCATTGTCGGATATTAAATCTACTCCAAGTAGAATAGAAAAGAAAGTTCTTCCAATACAAATACCTGTTCGAGATAGAAATACAGAAAATATTTTTTAACTCAAAAATTGTATACCAAGTAATTCAAAAGATACTGAAGATGAATGCGTAGACGTAGAATCAATTTGTGCAAACCAGATGTTTAATACATGCAAAGTTTCAGTTCCATCTAAGCCTAATCCCGTGAGTTATTTTCTTTCCTAGTTATAATTCAATAATTATGAAAGTGGTACTTATAGAAAAAATGTAGAAATATACTTTTTACATCCATTTAGTTAGCTACATCTTTTCGTTCACTTACTAATCACAGTTTTATGATACAGTCGGTGATGAATGTACTCTACTTTTTATAATTATGGAATTAATATTAGAAGATAAATTTTTCGTTTGTATATTTACCAAATTGTTACATCCCTTTTTTATATTTTTAGGAAATCAATCACAGCTGAAAATTAGCGAAAAGTAAAAAACGTCAATACGGCATTGGTAAAAAAATTTCATTACACGATCCTGTAGGCAAACAACCACCGATATTCTTTAGTGCGCAAACATTGATGAAGCAACTAGTAAAACCAAAAATATAAACAGTCATCAAAATTGTGAATTTAGTAAAATAGACAGTAAAATAGACAATAAAAAAATAGAAAATAAAATAAACGAGGAAATTCAATTTCAACCTAGAAGTTGTGAAGTTTCTGCTGGTGATAAAAAAGTTAAAGTATCTAGTAACAAAAAAATTGGTGGTAAAAAGAATTGTAGACTAAAGAAAGCAAAACAACAAAATTTTATTAGAGAAGATAAGTTAATTATTTAAAGCCTAAAACCTGCGAAGAGAAAAAAACGTCAATACGGCATTGGAAAAAAAAATTTCAATACACGATCCTGTGGGCGAACAACCGCCGATATTCTTTAGCGACGTAGAGTGTGCAGAATTTGAAGAGGAAACTAGTAAAACCAAAAATATAAATAGTCATCAAAATTGTGATTATACTAAAATAGATAGTAAAATAAACAAGGAAATTCAATTTCTACCTAGAAGTAATGAAGTTCCTACTGGTAAAACTAAAGTTAAAGTATCTAGTGATATTAAAACAAAAAAGAATAACTCACAAGAAGAAAATATATCGTCGAAAGATAGATACATCAAACTAGTAGAAAATGAATCAAAACAAAATTCGTTATTAAATAGAAATAATTTAAAATGAAAATTTATACAACATACAGATAATTATAGAAACTCTGTGGTAGTTAATATCATTGAAACCAAAACGCCTCACACGATTGTTAAAGAGTCAATTCAAACTGTGCAACACTTGCAAATGCCAAAGACTACAAGCGGACGCATAAGAACAGTTGGTGTAAACAATAAACAGTTCTTGACACCGTATAATGATCTACCAAAAGTAAAACAACAGCCTCTAAATTTCGTGCAGAAGAAAATTACTTCTATGACAGCAGAGTACTTGATCAATAAAAAAACAATAGGAAAGTGTTTCAAGATAAAGTGGTAATACCTATCATTTCAATACGCGAAATTAAATCTCTAGTTGAAATCTCCAGTAAACAAACTAATACTGAAGTTCCATCAAAAATAAGTAAAGGATCAGCAAAAGCGTTTAATACTAAGATCACATTTGATCTACGTGAGAAAGAAGCAGACTTATCTACAACTTTAATAATATATGAGCCTGTTCGAGAAAATAAAACAATAAGGTTCGATAATGATGAGCCACGTGAAAGTAAGATAGAGACAATTTCTCAATCTACGCAAACATCACAGAACAAAACAATTGAAAAACTGTTAAGTAGAAATAATGATCCTAAAAATTACTGCAGCAAACCTTCATCTGTTAAAAATGTTAACAAGAACTACGTTACGTTAAAAACAATAGGCTACGTGAATGAGAAACTACGTGAAACAGAGAAAGAGAAAAGTTGTCAATTGAAGCAAAGACCCCAAGTCAAAACAATTGATAAACTGCTGCCTAGTAGTAATGCTTTATCTACTAAAAGTGATTCTGAATCTGAAAAATCAAAAAAAAAGAGGAGTCGACCTCGTAGCGTAAAAAAAAACAATAGAAGAAATGATGGAAGCTTTAGTAGATCACCATCGCAATCACGAAACAAGTAATAAATAGATCTAATAATTTAATTAAATTTTCTAAACTTACGAAACGTATAATATTATTTGTCTTTTATTAGTTCAACCGGATCGGATTCTCATCCGGGTTTCCGTGATTCGGTTTACAAACCAATAAAACGACCAATACTGCGTTCCAAAAGCCCTGTACCATATCCCAGGAGGTAAAACAATGCTAATGAAAGGAAGAGAAAAGGGGTCTATGATGATTCATCACCTCGACCATATGTCAAAAAAAATAAATATGACGATGAGGAGGAACGGAATACAATATATATAGAAAATTTAAAGAGAGAATACATGAAAGAAGAATATCAAGAGTTTTTCAAAATGTGTGGAGTAGTTTAATCAGCAAAGCACTGTAGACAAAACGGGTAATTTCCTAATTATATTGTAGATTTTCTTTATTACATGAATGTTCAATTATCCAAATGATCTACAGATATCTAAAATAAATGTTTGTTTTACAGAGTCTCATGCGGTTTTGTGAAGTTCTCTTCTCAAGATGCATCTAATAAAGCTAAGGATTTCGCACGCCGTGTAAGCGTGTTTAGAGGATGTAATTTTGGTTATGGAAACCGGCGCGGTTTCTGTTTAACTGACAAATACTCTGACTTGGGTAAGTAGTAAAATCCATAAATATTAGCAAATGTGTAAAAGGTATATAGGAAACTGAATAAATGTCGGATGAACTGTACATGAAAAATACTGTTATATAACGTTATAAAAATAAATCCTATGCTATATTGTTCCAATTGTATGTTTATATGTTTTTATGTTTATTTTCTTATATATTTGGTTCGAATTTTGTTTGGTAACTCGAAAACTCAATATTTAACTCGTTTCATATCTTTTTTTCATATAATTTTTTTTTTTTTCAATTTGGTCATCATTTCACCAACTTTTTTTTCAAAATTTGGGATTTTTTTTTCGATTTCTAAATTAGGTATTAAAGTTAGCTCATATACAAAATTTTAACTTTCAAGTTTAATTTTTACTCTCGGCTAAAACCGCCTCTGTGCTCCAAAATAAAATTTTTGAATTTTTTTTCTTAATATCATATTCAATTATTGCACAATTAAAAATTTGAGGTTTCTCCAAAGTTTCCTAACGGGCCCCCTAATTTTTTAGTTTCTAAATTTCCAAAAATTTTACTATTAAACACCGTAATTCATATGCAAATTATCAACTTTCTATCTTTTACGAATTAAAAGTTAGAGAAATTCAGGTGAAAATCTGAGGACGATAAAAGTCTCAGAATTTTTTTCTCTACGATAGACAATTTTCAGAAAAATGCGTGGAGCCGTTTTCGAGCCACCATACGAATCGCGTAAACATATAAACAAACAATCATATAAACAATTAAACTTTCACTTGGAACATTATAATATAGGATTTTATAATATTATTATTTATTAATAATTGTGTGCCTTTCGGCTTTCCAGTCTACCGTATTCTATTCTTTTAATATATTTCATTCTTCTATACATTAAACACTTAAAATCAAACTTTATTAATTTTATTTAAAACTAATTATTTACTTAAAACTAAACTTTATTTAATTATTTTCTTATATGTTTAGTTCAAAATTTGTATGGCAACTCCAAACGGCTCCTCGCATTTTCCTGAAAATTGTCTATTTTTGTCGAGAGTAAAAGTTGTAGTTGAAAGTTGAAACTTTGTACATAAGCTAATTTACAACTAAAAAAGAAATTCCCAAATTTTAAAAAAAAGTTGATCAAATAATGACCAAGTTGAAGAAAACATATTTTTTTAGTTAGTTTATATGAAAAAATATTTGTAATATGTAAAATAAATGAAATTAAAATTTGAAATTAAATTCAATACACACATTAAAGACAGTCGTCGCTTGCCAGGGGTGTACTCTAGTATTAGTATATTGCGGTATACTTAATAAATAATAATAAATAAAATACCGATTGTGTAATATAATAATTCCATCATAATTAATTACTATAATTGTAGTATTAGCTTCGCAGTCTTTCAAAAGATGTAGAAATAAACGGTAAAGCTATAGCAGCGACCCATATTATTTTAATAATCAAAATAGCTAACGAAAAGTAAATAAGATTACTCATATTTCAAAGTCATCAACTATGACGTTACGCAGCAAAATAAAATTCAAACTTTATATAAATATTATTAAAATATAAACGCCAATATTCGTTTAATAATCAAAATTTTATTAAAGTATTAAAAAGTTAAGCCCTAAAATGAGTGCACAACATTATTGTATATTTTCATAATAGGCATCCCCGCCATATTGTGATGTATGTATTTTGATATAGTTTTGAATTAAATTAAATCGTAATTCGCCCATTCCATTGTCACACATTTGAAAGCAAAAAAAATAATCTTATGTCTTAATTATTTATTGTATCTTTTGGAATATTTATAAAACCCAAGATTTCTTCCATAGTAATCTAATAATAATTCTGCTTATTTCAGATGAAAAAATGTGCAATGACGAAAGAAACGTGCAGCCGATTAAGAACTTGAGAGAAAAATTAACCGATTATAAGAGCTTATTAGAAAAATTAAATCCACGAAAATAAAGAATCTTCTGCTACATGACAAAACGGCAATTGTAGGAACGTGAAAATGTTACTTAAAAATAATATTCAAATCTACTGCATATCATTATTCAGAAATTCTCAAGGGATAAGAATTGTATATAAATTACTTCTTATTCTCAATTAAATATATAATTTATACATATACTTGCAGAAGTTATATATATTACATTATTTAAAAGCAAGATGAGATTTATGAAGGTATACAATTAAAATTAAATAAACTTATTGTTATATTTAGCAGAAATAAACTATTATTTTATATTAATCAGGTTTATTATATTTAACAAAATGTACACTTGCATTAGGATGTCACAGAGTATAGAATTACATATTACAGTATTACCTACAGTATTACCGAGTGTAAAAAGAAAGATAGAAGAGTAGTAGTGTCAATCCCGAGAGGGCGCTTAATTTAAATCCAACACTCCCTCTAAATTTAGACATTCTAACAACAAATCATAATTAATTGAGTGTCAAAAAACATGAAAATATTAATCAAGTTATACTACAAGATATTCTAACATATCACTTAACAAAAGAGTTGTAGTTAAACATACCAAGTTTAGATCTTAAGAATTGAAATTTATCTTTTGACAATGCTTTAGTTAATATATCTGCATATTGATCAGCAGTGCTTACAGATTTAAGATCTATAATCTTTTGAGAATATTTTTCTTTTATGCAGTGATACTTAATATCAATATGTTTACATCTTTTATGAAATATTATATTCTTAATTACACTGATGGCACTTTGATTGTCCAAATGTAAACACATAGTGACTTGTTTATATTCACCAATATCACATAACACTTGCTTTATTCACATAGCTTCTTTTGTTGCAGCACAGGCTGCCATAAATTCAGTTTCTGTTGTTGACAGAGCAACCGTCTGTTGGCGTTGGCTGGACCATGTCACAACAGCAACATTCTTTATGAAGACGTAGCCAGTAACTGAGCGTCTTGTATCAATATCATTTGCATAATCAGCATCACTATAACCAGTAACAGCTGGTGGCTCTGATGTTGATGAGTAGTTCAGGCCATAATCTTTAGTATCCTTCAGGTACTTGAAGATCTTCGTGACAGCATTCCATTGTGATTTGTTATAGCAACTTAAAAATCGACTCACCAGGCTTACGGCAAACATAATTTCTGGTCGACTGACTGTAGCCAGATGCATAAGAGGTTCTCCATCTCCCTTTTGTAGCTTAACATAGGGGTCCACTGGAACAGTGTTCGGGTTAGCATCAGTCATGTTAAACTTCTCTAACAGTTGTTCAACATACTTGGTCTGATGTATAAAAATACCGTTGCTAAATATCTCAATTTGCATGCCCACAAAATTACTTGGTGTGTTCAATTTTTTTACTTCCAGTACAGATTGTAGTTCTTTGGTTATTTCTTTCAGAGTGGATTCAGTTTTAGAAAATAGTAGGCCATCATCCACATACAGACAATGATAACATTTCTCATTATTGACATGACCAACATACACACATTGATCAGCTTTGCTGTTGATGAAGCCAAATTTCTTTATTATTGAGTCAAATTTCTTATTCCAGCTTCTGGGGGCTTGCTTTAAACCATACAGCGACTTGTTGAGCTTGCATACCATGTTGTTTTCACAGGATAGACCTTCAGGCGGAGACATAAATATGGTCTCTTCAAGTTCACCATATAAAAATGCAGTTTTTACATCAAGTTGTAGGATTTTGAGTTTATTTTGAACAGCCATGGAAAGCAATAAACGTATTGAATCATACCTTACAGTCGGAGCGAAGGTTTCTGTGTAGTCAATACCTGCGGTTTGTGCAAATTCCTTAGCACAAAGTCTAGAATGAGAATAAACACAGATGAGTATGTTCTTCAGTACATGGACAGTTGAAGTTCTTATTTTTTGTTTTATTTCTTGGTCTCAATGTCACATTACTGACAGGAGGAGAATCAATACTGGTGTTAGGTAAGTATTCACTGTCGGATGTTGAACTGTTTCCTTTCTCTGTCTCATATGAACTTTCTAAATTTGTGTCGTTGTCAATCAAGCTGTCCTCTTCCGTTTTAGCTTTTTCTCTTACATCTTCTTTATTTGTATTTATTTTGTCATTTTCAGTTTCTGTCTCATACATTTCTACCGAAATAAAGTCTCTTTTCACTGAGGATTCAAGAAATGTAGCATCTCTGCTCTTTATTACCTTTCTAGTATTTAATAATGTGCATCTGCATCCTTTTGTATGGTCGAAGTATCCGATGAAAATCATTCTGTGAGCCTTGGAGTCCCATTTTCTGCGTTTTTCTTTAGGTAGATGAACCATCGCCTCGCAGCCAAATATACGCATATGATTAACATTTGGTTTGCGTCCAGACCACATTTCCATAGGAGTCTTGAAAGCTAAGGATCTGGTTGGGGAACGATTGAAGATGTAAGCAGCAGTGTGTATTGCATCTGCCCAATACAACTTCGGCAGACCAGCGTTGAGTAGCATGCACTTCGCTTTTTCAACCAGTGTCCGATTCATGCGTTCCGCAGTCCCATTCTGTTCAGGCGTTTATGGTGTGGTGGTTTGATAGATGATTCCGGCACCTTTCAGGTAATCAGAGAAGGCTTTGTTATCGTATTCAAGTCCGTTGTCTGTACGAAGAACCTTTATATGAGCATCCGATTGATTTTCAACTTCTTGCTTGAATTCTTTGAATTTACTGAGCACTTCAGACTTGTTGTGAAGAAAGTATACTGAAATCTTCTTGGAATATTCATCTAGGAAGGTTAAGAAATATCTGCTCCCACCGAGAGACTGGGTTTCCATTGGTCCACATACGTCAGAATGAACCAGTTCTAGGGGTTTGGTGACTCTTAATTTATCACTTTTAAAAAAAAACCGTGACTGCTTTCCTTCTTTACAAGTTATGCATGTCAGATTTTCTGTTTTTACAGAGAAAATTAAATGCTCTGTGTTATCAGACAATTTTTTTCAAAGTTTGGAAATTAAGATGTCCCATCCTCTGGTGCCAGAAAAGCATCTTTTTCATGTTCAACACTGGACATGTGCGCAAGGCTTTCAGGCATTGCTATAATTTGATTCTTGCTGTTCATGATCACACAGCCTAAGGTATCAAATTTCACTTGGCCTCCATTTTTAATAATTTGGCTTACAGATATCAGATTAGTTGCCAATTCAGGAACATATAAGACATTTGTGAACAGATTCTTTTTCTCTTGCCCGTTGTGGTCATAAATATTTAAGCTGACATCTCCTGAGCTTTGCACAGATAACACTCTGTTATCAGCAACACGAATGTTCTTTGTTATAGGGGTTGTTTCCTTTACAATTATATTCTTGGTCTTAGTCATATGTGCCGAAGCACCGGAGTCTATGTACCAAGCATCATCATAGTGGGATGATGCAACAAACACAGCAGCATAAGAAGATCTCGGTTTCTGTGTCTTGTTTATGAGTTTGTATTTGTTGCATTCAGAGCGTTTATGTCCATGTTGATTGCAGGAATAACATCTCGGACCCTTGTAGAACTTCTTCTTTACAGAGTTGTTATGAAACTTCTTGTTGACAGCAAAAGCCGTTGTGTTGTTGTCTGACTTTCTAACATCTTGTATGAGTTTTGCTTTAACACTGTCTGCAGTTATTTTTGTGCCAGAGCTTTCGATCGCAATAATCATTAGTTGATATGATTCGGGCAGACCGGAGAGAAGCAACGTCCCGAGCCACTCGTCGTCCACTTTAAAGCCAATGTTGCGCAGCTTGTGAGCTGTTGTCATAATTTTGCTCACATACTCTTCTATATTTTGACATCCACTGAGCGATGTCAAATCACCAACTCGGCGTGTAAGTCCGGAGTCGTCGAACGCTGCGGCCAATTTTTCCCAAACTCCTTTGGCCGTGTTTTCCTCTTGGATATGAACGTAATTGATCGGATCAACCAGAAGAATTATTTTTGTTTTCGCTATTGTATCACGTTTTGAATCTGCGGGTGACGCCGGGTTAACCTCAATGCAATCCCATAGTTCTTCGTGTTGTAGGTATGTTTTCACTGCGAATTGCCAAGTCGAATAGTTTTCAGGGCCGGTTAACTTCTCGATTAATGCCAGTGAATTATTCGATGCCATTTTTATTCGTTGAGAACACTTTAAACACAAAGAAAAACAGAAACAGTTTCAACAGCAACGTTTTTTTTTTAAGGTTATGTTCACCACCCTAAAAGTTTTTATTCACTGTTTTACTTTCGAAAAACACTCACTAAACGTCTCTGGGTTTATCTGGGCCTATAACCTGTTATATTTAGCAGAAATAAACTATTATTTTATATTAATCAGGTTTATTATATTTAACAAAATGTACACTTGCATTAGGATGTCACAGAGTATAGAATTACATATTACAGTATTAAAGAGTACAGTATTACCTACAGTATTACCGAGTGTAAAAAGAAAGATAGAAGAGTAGTAGTGTCAATCCCGAGAGGGCGCTAAATTTAAATCCAACACTTATTACAAAAAAAAATAACTTAAATTTTTATTGTCTGAAAAAAATTAAAAAAAAAAAATCAATTATTTTATATAATCTATTTTTCAATTCAACAAATTTTAAAAAGTATTCAATTGAATTTTAAAGATAAAGTAATTTTTATATAAAATATTATTTATTTATAACAAAAACTATTTATTACTTATATTTTTATATTATATTGTTGTCCTACATATTTTTGTTACACTATATTTCCACAGTAACTTAGTCAAATCCTCGTCCTTTTTTACTACTGATATTTTCTCTCTAACGTCCTTGGTTGTAGTAGCTCTGATGATTGTATTGTTTCACTCCAGTCTGATGCCCATTTTCCGTTATATTGCCTTAATGGAGGTAACGACATTACCAGCCTTTTAAGCCTTTCAGTGACCATCCATAGAGAATAGTCCGTGCTTATATCATCAGTTGAGTTTCTAAGAAAACCGCTAATTGAATCATTTTTCAATTGTTAAATGTCTCTTCTTAACTGTTGTTTAGATTTTGCTTTGTCATGTAGGGCTCTAGTTTGTTGCCATTTCCGTCTTAGTTTTCTTTATCTTTGATAAAATTTCTGATTTCTTTCGGGTAGTTATTTCCTGTTGGTTTTCGTTTAAGCTGCTGTGTATTTTTCCATGTTGCCTGTTAAATATTGTTAAGAAATACCTTTACTTTTTTTTCTAACTTTTGCTCTGTTTGCAATAAGACTTGCTACCTTAATTTTTTCTTTAAGTTTGTAGCTTGAAGCCTTCCTAGTTATATTTTTTTTATAATATTCTCGCTAAGGTTTACTACTATTGGTGAGTGGTTCTCATGTGGAATTCATGTTAAACCCCTGTTCTATCTGTATATTATTGACGGTAATGTTTTTTATGATGAAGAAGTCTAAGTTGGCTTGCCTGTAGATATTGTTTGATTATTGTCGCAACTAGCTTCTCTAACCGCCGCTAGAAATTCTTCTTTTATTGTTCTTGTTAGTCGTGATCACCAGTTTATTTTTTTAGCAATAAAAACACCTCCTAATAACGTATCTTTTACTTTGATTTCTTAAGAATTCGGGATACTGTTCTTTCTTAAGAACATATGTTGGTGGACAATAAATTGCAAGTATATCAACTAGATATTTGTTAGTCGTACCACTGACGGTAACTTGGATTTCATTAGTTTTGTGTTTCATTCCTTCATGGTGTGACATATTATCTCTAACTATTACAACACTTCCATCTTTGGCCATAGTTGAATGAAGATGCGCAGATCATATCGCACAACGATATGTGGGAATCCCCGAAATCTTACACGGCTGCAACATTGATGCTATTGTTTAACTCAAACTATTCTTGTGTCTATGAAGTGCGGAAAGGGAAAGGGAAGTGGAATGGGAAGAATGAAGCAAGCGCAATCGGGTAATCTTATGCCGGTTTTACAACAAATACGTGTTGCAACATGCACTTTTTTGCAACAATTCTGTTTTTCGGAAAAAGACTATTTTCATTAAACACACCCATAACACCGGTTTCACACTAGATATACACATGCATAAAACTGCAACCAAAAGTTGTTTTTTTTTTAAGTTGTATCAATGTTTACACCAACTAGACAGTTTTTACAACTTTTTTGACGTTTGTTGCAGTTGTTTGCAACACAACACAGTCCCATCTGGAGTCGGTAAAGATTAAAAGTGTGAATCTGGTGTCTGTCTGATGTGAATCCGCAATTACGTTTCGTAAACATTAATGCGACTTTATTAAACAACATCCAACGACATTCAACGTTTATATATTTTTATTCATAAGTTAAAGCCACATTCTCACTTACTGCTTTGATATTTAATTTACGTTATTATTTATTATTTAATCTAGATTTTAGAATAGGTACTCCTTGTCATATTTGAGTTTTAATTTGAGTTCAGTTAATTCGTTTAAAATTTCTGTTTTTCATAACACTTAATAATTGAAATTGTTTTAACTTCTTTATTTTTGACAACCTTTTTTTAAAAATAGAACATACTAAATTTTGACTCATTGTCACATTTTAGAAGTTATAATATAATATAGTCTTTGTAAATTTAGCCTTTTTAATTTAGAGACATTGGACCACGTAATATTCTAAAAACAAAGCAAACGTAAATTATGTGGCGATATTGCGCTATGGGACTCTAAGTACAGCCCTGGAGCTATTCTGGTTTTAGCCTTATCTCAACATACACAACTCTGGAATGCGCGCGGATCTTTGCCTAAGAGAGTGACGTAATAGACTTAGACCCTTGTGCAACCTGCACAAAGCACAGCGAGACCAATTTCATTATATAATAGTCATTGAGTCATACAGTTCTTTGCAATGTATTCAGTTCTTATATTTGTTAAGAAATACTATTGTATCAATATTATGTTCGGCTATGATTTATTGTTAGAAAATCTTAATTGTTCCTGACATATTAGAAATGGTATCGAATACAGCAAATTAATAAATCACAGAACAGTATTTTATAAAATATGTTGCTATAACCGTGCCTAGGAAGCAATTGTTGTTTTGTAGTGTGTTGCTTAATACTTGTGTTTTCTATCGAGTGCTACAAATCTAATGATGCATGTCTTTTTTAACTAGGTGCATTAAGACCTAGCGAATTCAGTTTTGTATTGAGAAGCATTAAGTTTAGGTCGTTAACAACTTATTTCTAAGAAAATCAGTTTCCGACAGAGTTATAAACCGGCACGTCGCCGAGACCGTATGAATAAGCCTACTGCCATAGATGACACGCAGTTAATCGAGATAAAACCAGTATTTGACATTAGCTAATGATCCTGCCAATCTGACCAGTAGCTGCCAAAAGTGAACCGGTTAATGAGGTTACATGGCTGGTATGACGCTACTACAATCTAATGCGACATGGCGCTTAAGAGGTTTAGCGAGTCACTGGTTTCGTCGAACCCTGCAGTGAAAATGATCCAAATAGTCGCGCAACTTTACCGCGTTAATTTGAGCGTCGTGCTACTGAACAGTCTCAAAATGGCCGCATTCAACAATATAAGTAAGTACATGTGTTATAACCATAAACATATAGGACTAGAATGCGCAAGAGGCTTAATACTGTAAAATAGGCAAAGAGAGAGATAAACTCGAAATTCTCTCTGTGTCTCTTTCGAGTGAGTACTGTGATTGACTGCCGCGGTTACGAAAATATAGCAATGAGTGGGAGTATAGTCCAAACAAGAGTATAGTCCGAGTGGTGGGTTGTCAGTGTCTTTATTCATTACCTGAACGTTAAAATGCTTTGTATATATATATATATATATATATATATATATATATATATATATATATATATATATATATATATATCCTGCAACAACAATGCTAAATTGTAAATTAATTTTATTAACTTATTAATCTTAAATCAAAATAAAATAAAAATCTCATATAATTGTTAAAATAAATTTTATATTTAAATTTTTTTTTAAATTAATTACATTATATTTAACTATCTTAAACTAAATGTACAAAGATATTTTTGTTTAATACTATATCGTACAGTTATTGCATATACACGTATTTTACTGATAATCATGCATTATAGGTGTTTATTTATTAAATATTTTTTCAACACTCTTACATCAATTTTTTTTTTTTTACATTTATTCTCTTTATTTTCTATTTATTAAGAAATTTGAAACTACTTTATCGAATTTATCCCAATTGTTTTTCATGTTTTTTTTTCCATCTTCGTTGCTATTCAATGGCACAAAATCCTATTCATTGTACCATTTAAAACATTCACTAACAGAATGCTTATGTGCAACATCAGTAAACACAGTCTCAAAATATGATGTATCTTCTTTATTTTGAACTTTTGGTTTTAGAGGAGATGGGCTACCTTTTTTTTCAAGATCGACCCAAACTATTCCCTTAAAAAATTCATTTCTCATCACTAATTTTGCATTAGCAAATTGGCAGCCCATTCTCAAGTACTGATTTTTGTTTAGCAACTGCCTTATAAATTTTGCAACAACAATTGGTAATTTTCCGTAAATACTTGGCTTGTTTGTTATTATATTTTGTTTAATTTCTTCTTCGGAATTAGCATTAAAAGGTGTATAGGTTGTGTACAACTCATGAGAAAGGATGCCAAGAGCCCACCAATCTACAGCTGTTCCATGTTCTTAAATTTGTACTATTTCTGAGGCCATCTACTCTACTGAACCAATTAAGTAGAATACCTTTGCTTTTTAATTTTATCAAATTTTGAAAATTGTATAGCGTTCTCAAAGTCAACTAAGACAATATGTCTTTCGTGGTCAATCATCAAATTTTCAGGTTTAATATCGCGATGTGCTATTCCAAGTTCATGCAAATGTCTTAGCGCTAAAACCACCTCGCCAACAATAAATTTAACTTCTTCTTTATTAAATTTGCGGTGATAAGTGAAAAGATCACTACCGACCAAGTAGTCAAGCACTAAGTACAGATTATTACTTGATTGAAACGAATAACGTAACTGCATTAGGTATGGTGTATTTCTTATTGCTTCTAATGCTTCACGTTCTGCTTTTGCAGATTGTAAATATTTTCCTTTTATTTTTTTAATTGCATGCAACCGTCCATTATTAATACCACCTTGTTTTCGTGCTAGTGAAATTGTACCAAAACCTCCTTCTCCAAGTGTTTTTAATAGTTTAAAATTCTGGTTTCCAACCAATAAAGCGTCATCTTGAACAGCCTGTTGCATTACTAAGTTTTGTAGTAGAGACATTTATAAATTTTTATTTATTTTTTATTTATTTTATTTTTTTTTTTTATTTATTTTATTTTATTTATTTTAAAGTGTATATTAAAAAGTAGCAAAAGATCTCTGCTCTTATATTTTAAGTAAATTTCTGAAACAAAAATTTTATTAATAATTTTTTAATTTTAAAAAATAAAACACATACTTAATTTTTAAGAAAATCGGTAACAATATTTTTACCTTAAAATACTTTTTCTAATTTTAATATATAATTACAATATATCTAATTGAGTTTTCTGATGACCAAATGTTGAAATATTATCAAACAACAACCTTCCTTGTCGAATGCTATCGTGTAAATGAACTTTGCTTTGAACGTGTAGACTTTTACGTATATTCATAAAATGTCATATAACTATCTTCCAATGTCAAATTTAGAGGTTAAATACAACACGGGACATATATAATTTCGTAGAAAAATTTATTATTACATAACATTAAATTTATAAGTACAAAAATACATACAATATAAAAAATTCTCTTCTTCCTTAAAAATAAATCAGTCTTATCGATTATCTAGATATTTTGTACTTTAGTGTCTTTTCGGTTATGCGGAATCTTGTTTATTTTATGTCAGACTGAACCGTGCTCAGGTTTAGCTAGTTAATTTTTTAATTTATGTACATTAATGTACATTTTGTCAATATTAAACATCGTCATACAAAAAAGCTACATACTGCAGTATAAGTTAATAACTTTAAAGAATTTATATATATATATATATATATATATATATATATAATTCGTCGTTTTAGCACTATTTCAACTTTCTGTGATAAAAACTGTAAGAGTTATGGGATTTTCATTAAATTTTTTTTGTGATTTTGTGTTACTTGTGAAATCTTATAGCTACAAAAAAAAAAACAATGTACTAGACATGTGCGAATACCTCCTCCTTACATAGATTTAGGCCTATAGTTCACATTGCTATTGAAGTGTATTCGAGTTATGAGCAAAAATCAATTTTTTTTTTTTTTTGTAGCTATAAGATTTCACAAGTAACAGCGATTTTTTTAAAAATATTTTCTGATTCTCAGTCAATTTTATATGGAGAATGTTCAAAATAGCGTAAAACACGTAATTCAACGTAACGTTCAGTTACGTTCCCATTACGTTCAAGTTACGTTGAATTTACGTTGAATTACGTTCAAGTTACGTTCCCATTACGTTCAAGTTACGTTCCCATTACGATCAAGTTACGTTCCCATTACGTTCAAGTTACGTTCGCATATAACGTATACAATTGTCATCCAGTTTATGTACGCATACTCATACATTAATATGTCTATGCATATATATTAGAGCTCTTATGACCAGTGGTAATCATATAAGAATTATATATAACAAAACATTACTAATAAAATATGTGTATCTTATTTTATATGGATGTATTAAAACACGTTCAAGTTACGTTTCCAATATGTTCAAGTTACGTTCGAATTTGTTTACAATATTTTTCTTAATTCCTTTTGCTTTAGCTGTGCATGAACCCTCAATATCACCATCAGTTAATACATATCTTTTATTATCATTTCCACTAAGACCTACTTTACTTATGTTTTAATTTGATATATTAATGAATCTGTATCTGTATCTGTATACAACAATTTAGCATTACCTTTATAGACTTTTTTGATGAAATCATAATGAAAATCGTATATTAAAGTTTTTGATATATCAAGTACACTTAATCCTAAATACAATGGTTTATTATAAAAAACTTTAAGTTTTTGCATTTGAATACCAACTAAGTTTCATGAAATATAGAACAACTATGATAGTTTGGTTTACTTATAAGTGTATTAGCATCCATTTTATGTCCTATATTATCACAATGAGTTATTAACTTTACATCGACACGTTTATCTACATTCTCCATTGTTTTCCCATAAACTGAATTATTCATTAATTTAAAAAAAGTCTTTCTCAAATGTATTTGCAGAGTTCTTTCTTTTTAATGTATTTAGATCAATATAACTTTTTAACCAATCAGACTGTTTAAATTCCAAAATTCTATGAATTTTATCTATTTTCAGATTATTTTTAAGACATTGCTTTAACGATCTATAGTGAAGCACATAATTATACTTGTTATTTAGATTTGGTATTAATTTAACGTCATTTGTTTTAATGCAAGGTGGTTTAATATTTTCAGCACAGAAAGGTAGATCATTGTGTTCATCGTGCAAATAATTAGGATATCCTAAATCGACTTCTAATATATAACCAACATCTGAGATATCTTCAATAGCTTCTACATTAAATGCTTGTAATTTATATGTATCTAACCATTTAAATCCCTCATGTGGTAAATATTGACTCATAGCCCAACCATATAAGTTATTTGCATCCCAATACATTAAATATTGAGAATCTTTATTTGAATCATAATTGGACATATATTTATTATTTGCAATTCCATGTCTGTGAGAGCATTGTGATATTCCACCTCTTATACCTTTTTTAATAAAATGTAACTTATCAATATCTGTTAAAAGTTCTAATTCAATACTTGTATACTTTAACATAACATCCCAAGAAAGTCCTGGTGCTGTATAATATTGACAGGGATCTAAATTATATGTTTTATAGCACACATCTCGAAAATTTTCAAAAATATCTGTTAACAACAGAACATCGATCTTTAAATATAAGTCTGAATATTCCCCCAATGTTTTCATTTCAAATGCATACCAAACCATTTTGGCATGATTGTAATCATCGTCAGATATATTACAGCCATTAAGTGATCTATAAAAATTATTTTGAGATGGCAACTCAGATTCATTAAGCATATCCCTACTATTTACATATTCATAAGGAAATACACCTTTACGTTTTAATAATTAAGACATTGCTTTAACGATCTATAGTGAAGCACATAATTATACTTGTTATTTAGATTTGGTATTAATTTAACGTCATTTGTTTTAATGCAAGGTGGTTTAATATTTTCAGCACAGAAAGGTAGATCATTGTGTTCATCGTGCAAATAATTAGGATATCTTAAATCGACTTCTAATATATAACCAACATCTGAGTTATCTTCAATAGCTTCTACATTAAATGTTTGTAATTTATATGTATCTAACCATTTAAATCCCTCATGTGGTAAATATTGACTCATAGCCCAACCATATAAGTTATTTGCATCCCAATACATTAAATATTGAGAATCTTTATTTGAATCATAATTGGACATATATTTATTATTTGCAATTCCATGTCTGTAAGAGCATTGTGATATTCCACCTCTTATACCTTTTTTAATAAAATGTAACTTATCAATATCTGTTAAAAGTTCTAATTCAATACTTGTATACTTTAACATAACATCCCAAGAAAGTCCTGGTGCTGTATAATATTGACAGGGATCTAAATTATATGTTTTATAGCACACATCTCGAAAATTTTCAAAAATATCTGTTAACAACAGAACATCGATCTTTAAATATAAGTCTGAATATTCCCCCAATGTTTTCATTTCAAATGCATACCAAACCATTTTGGCATGATTGTAATCATCGTCAGATATATTACAGCCATTAAGTGATCTATAAAAATTATTTTGAGATGGCAACTCAGATTCATTAAGCATATCCCTACTATTTACATATTCATAAGGAAATACACCTTTACGTTTTAATAATTAAGACATTGCTTTAACGATCTATAGTGAAGCACATAATTATACTTGTTATTTAGGTTTGGTATTAATTTAACGTCATTTGTTTTAATGCAAGGTGGTTTAATATTTTCAGCACAGAAAGGTAGATCATTGTGTTCATCGTGCAAATAATTAGGATATCTTAAATCGACTTCTAATATATAACCAACATCTGAGTTATCTTCAATAGCTTCTACATTAAATGTTTGTAATTTATATGTATCTAACCATTTAAATCCCTCATGTGGTAAATATTGACTCATAGCCCAACCATATAAGTTATTTGCATCCCAATACATTAAATATTGAGAATCTTTATTTGAATCATAATTGGACATATATTTATTATTTGCAATTCCATGTCTGTGAGAGCATTGTGATATTCCACCTCTTATACCTTTTTTAATAAAATGTAACTTATCAATATCTGTTTAAAGTTCTAATTCAATACTTGTATACTTTAACATAACATCCCAAGAAAGTCCTGGTGCTGTATAATATTGACAGGGATCTAAATTATATGTTTTATAGCACACATCTCGAAAATTTTCAAAAATATCTGTTAACAACAGAACATCGATCTTTAAATATAAGTCTGAATATTCCCCCAATGTTTTCATTTCAAATGCATACCAAACTATTTTGGCATGATTGTAATCATCGTCAGATATATTACAGCCATTAAGTGATCTATAAAAATTATTTTGAGATGGCAACTCAGATTCATTAAGCATATCCCTACTATTTACATATTCATAAGGAAATACACCTTTACGTTTTAATAATTAAGACATTGCTTTAACGATCTATAGTGAAGCACATAATTAAACTTGTTATTTAGATTTGGTATTAATTTAACGTCATTTGTTTTAATGCAAGGTGGTTTAATATTTTCAGCACAGAAAGGTAGATCATTGTGTTCATCGTGCAAATAATTAGGATATCTTAAATCGACTTCTAATATATAACCAACATCTGAGTTATCTTCAATAGCTTCTACATTAAATGTTTGTAATTTATATGTATCTAACCATTTAAATCCCTCATGTGGTAAATATTGACTCATAGCCCAACCATATAAGTTATTTGCATCCCAATACATTAAATATTGAGAATCTTTATTTGAATCATAATTGGACATATATTTATTATTTGCAATTCCATGTCTGTGAGAGCATTGTGATATTCCACCTCTTATACCTTTTTTAATAAAATGTAACTTATCAATATCTGTTAAAAGTTCTAATTCAATACTTGTATACTTTAACATAACATCCCAAGAAAGTCCTGGTGCTGTATAATATTGACAGGGATCTAAATTATATGTTTTATAGCACACATCTCGAAAATTTTCAAAAATATCTGTTAACAACAGAACATCGATCTTTAAATATAAGTCTGAATATTCCCCCAATGTTTTCATTTCAAATGCATACCAAACCATTTTGGCATGATTGTAATCATCGTCAGATATATTACAGCCATTAAGTGATCTATAAAAATTATTTTGAGATGGCAACTCAGATTCATTAAGCATATCCCTACTATTTACATATTCATAAGGAAATACACCTTTACGTTTTAATAAATTGAAATGATTTTCATTCGGATAGAATTTTTTTAATTCGAAAAATTGTTCTGATAATAAATTTTTTGCAAGTGTTTCTAAACTAGAATGCATAAATCGTAAAGAATCAATAAATCTAAGTTTAATATAGCAGTTATGAACTTTATCATTTTTATCGACTTTTGATTCCACCAAAATATGTTTCGTAAAAGATATATACTTTTCCTTATTTTCTGGAATAACTTCAATTTTTTCACTATCATTACCTAATTCTTTTACAATTATATGGCTATCGTAATTACTTAAGTTATGGAATATTACAGGTATAAACTTTGGAATTGTAAATTTTAAATTGCAATGATTATGAGCAGCTCCTCGGTAATTACCAGTTAAATGACAATGATCTAACACTTTATTACCAATTGTCATCCACTTTATGTACGCATACTCATACATTAATATGTCTATGCATATATATTAGAGCTCTTATGACCAGTGTTAATCATATAAGAATTATATATAACAAAACATTACTAATAAAATATGTGTATCTTATTTTATATGGATGTATTAAAACATTAAATCTTATAATAATAAAACTCAATGGTTTGTGTTTAAATATTATTATTTATTTACAAATATGCTATTTTTCAATTGTTATATAAATATACATTTTAATTATCTTAACTAAAACAGATATAAATTTATACAAAACTTAAACTTAACTTAAAATTAGTACTAAATTTTATAATGTCCATGTGCTAAAGTACTTATACCATCAGTTAATACATATCTTTAAATCTTATAATAATAAAACTCAATGGTTTGTGTTTAAATATTATTATTATTTATTTACAAATATGCTATTTTTCAATTGTTATATAAATATACATTTTAATTACCTTAACTAAAACAGATATAAATTTATACAAAACTTAAACTTAAACTTAACTCAAAATTAGTACTAAATTTTTCATATACATTATAATATATTTATTAAAACTAAAACGAAATATTGATTCTAAAACAACTGATAGCTAAAAATTATATGTAATATCAGATGCACATAAAATATAACGCTAATTTAAAAATCAATCCCAATTTTCTTTCTTCTTCTTCTTCCTTTAATGAATTCAATGAAACAGAAAAACTTATTTCATTTTTATTTTTAAAATAATCAAATTTATTAAGTTTGACTTTTACTTTTAAGTCATACTTTTCAATTGTTCTTAATTTTTCTAATTTTGAATAAAAAGTATGGTTAAACTTATCAAGCCAACATACGTTTTTAACCAAATTCAATTCTATAACTTTATTAATAAAATGGTATTGCAAATAGCGTAATTTATGTAATGTATTTGCACTATATGTATCATCAAAATATCCTGTTACTAATGCTCTTAATATATTTTTAAAATGCTCATGTTGTGCGTCTGATATTATATTATATTTTAGCTCATATTTTTTTCTTAAATTTAACTCTAATTTTGCTACTTTACTGATTGATACACATAATATTTTAAATCTATAAAAATTACTAACAAGATGATATTCACTACATTCAATTGCCCGCTGCTTTCTATGATAAAGGCATAACTATAAATAAAATTATATAAATAACTAAATTTTTTAATTGGTAAACATATAATAAAAAAAAAACTAACCTGTAATCCAGATTCTGCTATTTTCGGACAGGTGTACTTATAAGTGTCATCTGAATACAGGTATACACAACACAAAAAGTTGTTGTTATCTAAAGACATTTTAAAACTTATATTATTATTAATATAAACAATTACTACTAAATTAAGTTGTTTTAATACATTCAATAAAAAATTAACTTACAAAGTTATATCAATCTATAGGGTAGTAATTATTGGCAATGGGAGATGGGACAAAACAGCAATATTCTGTTGACATTTAAAACTGTTATTATTATTATAACTAAATTAAAATTATCTAAAAAGTATTAAAAATTAACTTACCTAACTGTTTGCTCATAAGTATGAAAGTCTAAAAGGGTTCAAACGGTAAAAACTCAAGATTAGGTTGAAACTGCTATAGACACCTGTAAATATTTGAAAACTACTATTAAATTTATTGTAAACATGCAAAATCTTATACAAAATTTACTTACCACATAATTATCCACTTCCAAACTGAAATTATTGATAAATTTTTTTTTTTTTTTTAAAATAGCACTAAATAGCCACTAAATTATTTAAAAACACAAGTTATTTAAAAAGAACTAACTCAGAACAAGACTTTGCATGACAATTTAATAAACAAACTGCACAATACTTAATGTAACACAATCATATTCTTAGACTTATATATAAATTATAATATAAAAATTTAACAGGGTAGCACTTTACTTATTTAATACTATAATATATTTACCATCAGACTATCAATTCTTAATTCTATTATCCCCGCGCATTCAAAATAAATAAAATTCTCGGGGCCCCCGACCCTTCGAGCAGTTTTATTTTAAAAAGTTTGTTTCAACTTAAGTTAGAGCTTTTGGTTTAGCTAATTGTGATTCTACTATTATCCACAACCTATATAGCCTCATACATATGGATCAAACTGCTACCTAATAAATTTGTATAATAAAATATCCTCCTACTATTTTAACAGTTACTGTGGTGTTATAACCTCATATATGTAAAACAACACCATTGTCTGACTTATAAGACTTTATGATTATTACAACACATAAAAAAAATAACTGTATGCTTTGAGAATCATCAATGATATAATGTACGTATATTATAACTTTTAGTATACTTAAATAAATAATCTAATACAACAATACCCAATCCGGCCCTACATTTAACTAAAACATGAAATGTATAACAAAAAAATTTGTCTACGTTTGGAAAATATTGTTTTTTTTTCTGGTGAGTTACGTTCCCATTACGTTCAAGTTACATTCGAACTAATGCGCTTGTTCTCACACATGCGCTTGTTCTCACACATGTGCTGTTTGCAAATTTCTGGTGAATTCGAAGGTATGTCAAATTCAACGTAACTTATGCGCTTGTTCTCACACATGTGCTGTTTGCAAATTTCTGGTGAATTCGAAGGAATGCGCTATAAATACACTGTTATAAATAATTTAACACTGTCATATTCTTATAACCAATAACAAATCAAACATAAGAATTAATATCGGTATCTCACTCATTACCACTATTGCTTTCTCACTCATAACCTTGGGTATTGTAGAGAATGTACCTACTTCATACCGTGACCTAAATGCATCCCCACTCCAAACTGTCCTAGAACCCGCTCTCCTACCCTACTCCCATAGTTGGATACCATATGCCCATACCAGTTTAAGTATTGTTTTGTAGAGCAGGAGTTGGATTTCTGTGCTAAGATGTGACCTACGTCCTATCAGCCAGTACATCTTTCGTTGTAGACTTAGTTGCTTTGTGTTTCTTTAAAGTAAGCCTCCAGTCTAAGTGTATTCCCAGGTACCTTACATAATCAGCCTGCGGTATATTGACATTGTTTAATGTAATACTTGGGCAGTTTCCCTGTCTAGTTGTAAATGTAACATGTATTGATTTTGATTTGCTCGCCTTGATTCTCCAATCCTTTAACCATGAAGATAGATAGTCTAGATTATTCTGTAGCATAGTCGAGGCATTAGCTGGATCATTATG
This sequence comes from Panorpa germanica, assembly GCA_963678705.1. Taxonomy (NCBI): domain Eukaryota; kingdom Metazoa; phylum Arthropoda; class Insecta; order Mecoptera; family Panorpidae; genus Panorpa; species Panorpa germanica. The sequence continues at coordinate 502,452 of OY783218.1, forward strand.
CGATGCCAATATTGCCGTATCGTCAGCAAAGGTTACCGTCATTACTGAACTTTCCACAGGTAGGTGTGATAAAAGATATAATATAGGCCCCAATACGCTACCTTGTGGTACTCCAGCCTTGATCTGACGGATTTTCGTAATTGCATCCTTAATGTTTAAACCATGAAGTATCGGATTTCAATATATGGCCTTAGCATACTGTAGTAGGTGGGAAGTTTTTGATTAGGTATATCTAAATCATTTGTGCATTTTCTAATAATAATTTTTTTAATAAAAATAACGTTTAGTTATGCTTCTTCGTTATTACTATGCATACGTATAGTACATAAACATAACAATTTTAATCTCAAGCTTTTAGCGATCAAATGCACGTATCTCATTTTGCTACATCTTGTTCATCGGATGACTATCATCCGCGCCAGAGATTGCTATATGAAACACTGTTTTTCATTATAAAAATATTTAATAAAAAATTCATAATTGATGAAACTACACCAGTTTATTATGGTATTACTTTAAGTGACGGGAACTATCTGTTGAATATTTCATAATGTCCGCACACACCTACTTGAAGCACAGATTTACAAATACAGTATTAGATCGCAATAAAACCTAGTCCATTATTGAATATTAAATTACGATTTTCTTTATTTAGTAGCACAGTTATTATTTATTAGCATACTTATCTGCAAAATTAATAAAATTTATTAAAAATGTACGTAACTTTGTTTGTTTTAAAAATTTGATTTAATTATCTAGATGTTTATTTTAAATTTTTATTTTTAAATCTACTCAAATTTAATAAAACTGTAACTATGTCAATTATGAGTATAATTCACAAGACATAACTTATATTAACACAATATTTATATGAAAAAAAGGAATATTTATGATGTAACGTAACCTTTTTTTCAAGAAAGTCTGCATAGTGAATATGATAAATATAAGTATACAATATATATGATATTTAGACCTACCCACTGATAACAAAATTGATTAGAACTGATTAGTCTCTTATGGAAATATCGGAGCAGTTCAACTTCTAGTACCACTTGTATCAGAGCCTATATTAGAAACCATACTATTAGACTAGGAGCTTCACTCGGATTGCCCTTAACATATTCAGCCAATTGCGCCCTAATATGACCAAAGGAGGACCCAATTGGAATACCACATGCAAAAATGAGTATATATAGAGTATATAATAGAGTTATGTTAATTTTGTCTCATTGCAATTCATTGAGGACCAGACTGGGATAACCTAATGTAAAAATTAATACAGTAATGTCAGTTTTGCTTCATGGCATCTGTCTGGTAATTCACTACTCATTGTAATAATTAGTAAAGTTGTGAATATATAAATCCAAAAATATATCATTTTATTTTTAATCATCAATAATTGCTATTGCATAAATGATTAAAAATGCATAATGATTATTAAAAAAAGTGGTGTAGATAAATTGATCATTGGTCTTAACAGTTGGAGGTGATGTACATCAGAGATTTAATACCACTACACCCAAATATATTTTCTGGCATTTACTGCCGGCGTATCGCTGGCTAAAATAAATTTTGTAGTATAAATATTAGTAAATACTACATATCTATTAATGATAGATTGGCAGAGATCCAAAAAAATTATTATAAATACGGGAAAATAATTTTATAACTGACTTAGATTGACTTTTTGATCCTTTTTGCTTTACATTGGGTTTACAAAAATATTTCTGGCCGGGTTCTTGTTGATAAAGTTTATCAACTTCAGATCAGATTGCCACCATATGCTTCAAATTGATTGAGTTCAATTTTGTAAATTAAGTAAAGTGTAAAATATGTGAATATAACGAGCGATTTCTTTCATGTTGGTCAAATTTTATTGATGGGACTGCCATCTATCAGTACCATTTTAATTACTTGTATAATGATAGTATACACTTACTGCCTATTAAAAGAAATTTGAAAGTTAATTTTTTTAACACGCTATTGTAAAACAAAGAATTTTGCGCACCTCAAGAAGGCTTTATATGTAAATCCATAAGCCGAAAGTTATACATGTATATTAGGTGTTGAATAAATTACCGTAAAGTTAATAAATTACGATATTGAATGTAATTAGACGATTATATAATCTAGTTACAAAACAATAAATACAATAAGACAATATATCAGGGATTTTTAATGGCTCTGGTGGATAGCAGTGCTATTTAGGTATATTTTTACAACACTAATCCGTTTGAGTAATAAGCTAAAAGAAAATATCCGAGTAGTAAAAAATTTAGCTATTAGTGCACATCTAACGAAACTCCCAGCAAGCAAAGATCTAACTATTCTCTGTGGAAAGTTAGAAAAAGTATCAACAGACCGGTATCGCAAGCACCACCTGTTAGGGAAATCTTTAATGAGTGGGCGAGGAGTGATAGTGCAAAAGCCGTGTTATTTGCACAGCACCTGGAGGAAACTTTAAATCCTTTGCTAGACAATCGGCTGATAAAGACATAATGTTACAAAAGAATAATGATAATGTCGAAATCGATCGAGTTACGCTGTCAGAACTCAAAAGAGAAATTAAATGTTACTTGAGTAACTAAACAGCACCTGGGTACGACCTTATTACTGTGCAGGTTTTTAAAGAATTGCCCAACAAAGGGCTTGTAAATCTGTTGCATATGATAAATGCTTCTCTTCGACTGAAATATGTTCCCAGGCATTTAAAAGTTGCTGAAGTAATGATGATACTAAAACCAAGTAAGAATTCAAATGAAATAAAATTTTACCGGCCTATATCATTACTGCCAATTAGGTCCAAGGTCTTTGAAAAACAATTGCTAAAGCGCCTGAAACATATAATAAAAGAGAGAGACCTAATCCCAAACCACCAATTTGGCTTTAGAGGCAATCATGCAACTATCGACTAGGTGCACAGAATAGTTGACAAAATCAAAGATACCTTAGAAAGAAAGTCTTCCTTGATGTGTCTCAAGCATTTGATAAAATATCGATAGAGGGATTGCAATTTAAATTTAAATGAGATCTCCTGAAACAATTCTGTGCTGTTTTAAAATTCTATCTGGCAGACAGAATCTTGCGTGCTAAGTGTGGCAATTAATACTCAGACTTTAAGAACATCTGTGCAGGAGTGTGCTTTGCCCAACACTGTACTTGCTGTACACAAGAGATATATTACAAGATATAGAAACAACAATTACCATTGCGGATTTTGCAATTTAAATTTAAATGAGATCTCCTGAAACAATTCTGTGCTGTTTTAAAATCCTATCTGGCAGACAGAATCTTGCGTGCTAAGTGTGGCAATTAATACTCAGACTTTAAGAACATCTGTGCAGGAGTGTGCTTTGCCCAACACTGTACTTGCTGTACACAAGAGATATATTACAAGATATGGAAACAACAATTACCATTGCGGATTTTACTCCTATTTTGGCCGTTAAAGCCACATTTATTCTTCAAAAAGTAGTAGACAAGATCAGCTTTTTGACAAAAATGTAGCGAACTAAACTCAATGAGTCTAAATCAACGCACGTAAATTTCACACGAATAAAGCAAAATATCTAGGAATGACGGTAGGTACTAACTATAGGTGGAAAACAAATGTCAAAAAGAAAAAGGGAGAACAGATCATAAAATATATTAATACGTATTGGCTAATTGGACGACGCTGTAAATCAAACATTGAAAACAAGTTGCTTATTTATAAACAAGTGCTAAAACCAGTGTGAACGTATGGACTGCAACTCTAAGGTTGCACTAAGGAGTCGAACATTAAAGAAATACAAATGTTTCTAAATAAAGTTCTGCAAGGAATAGTTAATGCACCGTGGTATATCCGCAATGACGACATACATAGAGACCTGAAGATCAATACAGTCGGAGAAGAAATCAAAACTATAGCAGCAAAGCAAGAATTGAGACTTCGTAACCACGGAAATATCACAGTGACGCAAATGTTGTTTGATAGTAATGATGTTCGAATACTACGTTGGACTAAACCGTCTGACCTAATAATCTGGTCATGTCGAATTGTTCATTGGAGTAAAATCTACCGCACCGTGTAATTATTGAAATGTAAGCCACTAGATAAGTATATCGATACTTAGTAGTATTATAGCTAATAAAAAATAATATTATGCAACTAAAATATGCTGAACTAGAAAAGAAAATAAAACCCCTAGAACTCCCAGGAAAAATTAATGAGACTGAATACCAAACGGACGAAGTGGAGTTGGCAAAGGAAACAGAGTGGATAAGAAAGAAAGCAAAGAATCATAAGAAGTTTACCACAATTGTGGAAGTACATGAGAAAGAAAAAAATTGATGAGGACATAATGGAATGTATTGAAGAAATTTACGAAGAAACAAGAATGAGAATAAGAGTTTGGGGTGAAGAATCAGAAGAATTCTGGACAGACAAGAAGTTGAGGCAAGGTTGTCCTCTGAGCCCCATTTTATTTGCGATATATACAGCAGACTTGGAGAGGGTAATGGAAAGAGGACAAGATGGGGGGGTGCTAATAGGAAGGCACTACAAGATATGGACTTTAGCATACGCTGACGATATAGTCCTGTTGGCAAAAAGGGAAGGAGAGCTGCAGGAGATGGCACACCGGCTAGGGAGGTATATAGGCAGAAAAGGACTAGAGTTAAACGTGGAAACGACAAAAATTATGGTATTTAAAAAAGGGGGTGGAAAAAGGAGACATAAAAGGTGGAAATACAAGACAGAGGACATTGAGGAAGTTGAAGAATTTAAATATCTGGGCTACACTTTTAAAAAGAATAATGGAGAAGAGGCGCATATAAGGGAGGTGGCAAAGAAGGCAGAGCAAGCAATGCGACGGGTATGGGGACTAGGGGAAAAGGTATTTGGGGGGGACATACAAAAGAGAATATGGATATATGAGAGACTGATAGCCAGTATGATGTCGTATGGAGCAGAGGTTTGGGGGTGGAAGGAACAAGAAAAGTTGGAAAGAATACAGGTGAGATACATGAAATGGGTACTAGGGCTGGACAGGTGCACGCCAGGATACATGGTGATGGAGGAGCTAAAGAGGGATAAGATACGAATTAAAACAGGGGAAAGAGCGGTAAAATACGAGGAGAAATTGAACAGAGCGGAAAACAAAATCTTAAAGAAAATAAGAGAGGATTACATAAAGAATGGGGGGGGAGGAGGTCCAAAAAAGAGAAAAGAATACTTTGAAAGGAATGGAATGGGGATCGAGGAGGCAGAGAGAAGAAGAGAAGGTGGCGCAAGTGTGGCAGAGAAGCTTAGGAGAAGGGATAAGGAGACACAGCAGCAGGAGAGAATGGGAAAAATAGAAAAAAGTAACTACAATAAAAGATATAAGAGGTTATGGGAAAATAATGTGCCTCAGTACCTTATAGAAAAGGACATAAAACACATAAGAAGAACAGCAAGGTTTAGATTGGGAAATGAGGAAAAAGGAAACAGATACTGGGAAAAGAGTGAGGAAAGAAAGTGTAGAATGTGTGGAGCGGAGGACGAAACACTGGAGCACATTAAGTTTGAGTGTAAGGAAAAAGTAGCAAGCGAAAGGAATATTGGCCAGCTATCAAAGGGAGGCAGTGAAGGAAAGAGGTGGATGGCGGAAATAGTAAGAAGGAAAGGAAAAACAGGAGAATAAACTGGTGGTAATAAGCTGGTGGAGAATAATAGAGAGGGCCAAAAGAAGAAGAAGCAGAAAGCACTTTTGGAAGTAGTAAAAGTCGAGAAGATTTTAAGTTTATTTTAAGTTTAGTTTTAAGTTTGGATTGTATATAGGAATGAAATGTATTAGAAATATAATACTGTAGATTGTAAAGCCGAAAGGCATACACAATTAATATATAAATTAGAAGTTTACCAGAAATATGGACATTCGCACGAGGCCATTGCAACCTATTTTAAAAATGATCACTTAAACAAAAAAGTCAGTATATATATAGAAATCTGTGTATTAAAATAATCAACCAACTAACAAATAATATTAATATCTCACCTTAATAATTATTAATTAAAATAACAAGAAACAAGTGTGCCTTAGAATTAGAATTTGATAAATACAATTCAGTTGTTTAAATATATATTTCATTCTAATACTAATGTCAACAAATAATAACAAGTACAACGTTTCTAACATTACGACTGAAGAATTAATGAAGTAAATTAATCTACCATAATATATAACTTGTACATAAATTCATGTCGTATTCTATTTGTTTTTTATAATGCTACTTTGTATTCCACATAACACACTATCCACGTTGTTGGATCTAGTGCATTATATCTATTACAATATACGAGAATGTGTAGTTCAACTTACACACTGTTTATATAATCGATAGTTATAGAATTAATAGCATTAAATTACATATTTATATTTAGGGATAGTATGTTTTTCTTTTGTTGCTATGTGAGTGATTGGAAATAGCTTTCCAAAATTGTAAACGTTGTTTTAGTAGGTCTTTAACAATGCAAAAGAATTCTAAAATAATCAATTCCATTGCATATATAATATCTTTTAACTCTTATTTGCGTTTAACTCGTTTCTTAAATCTAATAATTAAATCTTCTTTAACACGTTAGTAATAAGGATAATTTTAAATAACATTAAGTAATAACTACATATCTAGCTCTATCACATGTACATATGTTTTACTGAAGTTTAAAAGCCTCGTCACAATTACGTTTGCAGTTGGGATTGTTTTTAATCCAAATTGTTACGAACACTTTAAATAAGTATTTGAAAGAAAATGTTGTATACTCATACACCTATGTAGGTAAATGTTTTCTGGTGCTTTTGAAGATAACATTCAAGTAATCTAAATTTTAAAGTACAAATAAAAAATGAAAATGTAATGTAAGAAATTTAAATAAATTGAAAATTATTATTATATTATTGTGAATATAATTACAAATCAAGAGGACATTTAGAAGACACACGTAGATAAATAAGAAAATGGTCTAATGGAATAATCTATGACTTTCACTACATCTAATACAAAAAAATGCTGTTCATGTTAAGCTTACTGCCTAATGTACAATTAAACATAAGTTTACATTTTATTTTTCTTCGCAAATTCTTAACGTGCCGCGATTCGTTCCAAACTGGTTAACACATCAAGTGGTTCCATATACCACATTGTGGTTCCATACATAAGAAGTAAAATTAAGGATATCAGCAAGAAGTACGTTCAAAGATTAAAAGTTCATCCAAATAAATCAGCTGTTCAACTTTTCCAGCATAAACCGGTTAGACGACTGAAACGTAAAAACCCAATGGACCTACCAAATATGGTGTAGAATAGGTTCCATATGTATTTAATATTAATGTAATAGGTTAAGTCAAAGGGTGAGTCATCGATGGATGGCAAGCTCGCATGTCATATTTATATATATTTTCAAAATTTGATTAATGTTCTTCGAGGACAGATTGTAAATTATGTAAGTTGTAAAATAAAAAAAAAAACTTTTTTCTTAAGTTCATATTAAGTTAGAAATAAGAAAATATTTTACTTTTTAGATTTTCTAAAATTGTAAGGATCGTACTTATTGAATGTAAGATTTAGGTGAATGTGGCGGTATTGTACGGATAGATAAGTTAAGGAAAAGTGAACCTCTGTTGTCTCTCGTGCATTTTCGTATCTGTTTTAGATTCTAGGTGACCTGCCCTACTTGATTTATAATTGATACCATTCAGGAAGCCAATGCGAAGGATCGTCACCTCAAATCTGTTTTAAGACCCATAGACGTTAAGGTGGATATAAAGGGTAACTATCATGAATAAAATAGATGGATAGAATAATATTATGTCATCCGGATGATTTTTTTGTGATTAGAGTACAATCGACGAAACAACCTTTGGTATTATTAATTTTATGTACTTTTTCTTAAGATCGTACACTTCCGTGTTTCTGGTTGGTAGTTAATTATTAAGTTTTAATTAAATGTATATACCAAACAGGAATTATTTTCAATAGTTATTTTAAATTAATAATAAAGCAAAATTTGCTATCAATTTTATTCTATCCTAAATGTATTTAACGTTTGTTCAAATTTGGTTTAAGCATAGATCGCAGATTGTAAATGCAGCATGATTACTAATCATGAATGGATATTTTATGTGAATATATAATGATAGTTATATTTATTGTAATATTTATGTGAATTGTAATAATTATATGATTCATTTATTAATTAACGTTACAGATTAATTAAATAGATTCTGTGTTTGTTTTTATTTTTAATTTAAATTATTAATGCTTAAAACAAATCTTGTTTTAATACTTAGTATTACAGTATAAATCTACAATACAATGAAAAAACACTGCATTATAAATTTCTTTATAATATATGTAGGAACGAATAAGATGAAATTTAACAACGTAATAGCTTCTTTTAACCATAATTCGTCGCCGAACTGTCGTAATTGAACTATCTTAAGTACGTTATTCGGTCTGTGACCGTCTTCAGGCGAAGACATCTAAGACTAGCTAGCTTTAGTAACTGCTCTGTGATACGAGTCAAGTAAAGTCATAATTTTAACCAATAAGAATTGTAATTATAGAGTTTTATGTAATTACGAAATGTGTAAGAAAAATGTAAACGAAACTGTATTTAATACTTGGAACAGAATTTGGGTGGTAGGAAAGGGTCAGCCATTTAAATTCATTATGTTGTTATGTGCAGTAGGTTCGTCCGCACAGATACCAGGGTAAAACTCAGTTAATCTTTTAAATTGTTCGGATAAAAGCAAGGCCTACCGGTATCGGAATAATTAGTTATATTTTCTTATGATCTGTAAGATGATCTATATTATATATCTGTTATGAAGTATATTTTTACCTTTCATTTTTTATCAGTCATTCTGGATTTAGTTTTGAATTTTTTGTTATTCACATGGAACTTATTCTATATTTTTGAACAATATTAGTTTTGTAGTTATGGTTGAAGTTACGAGAGTTTCGCGGTGACTCATATTTAAAACAAGTTGTGGGGTATAAACTGCTGGTATAACTAAAAAGCACTGACTCATTTATTTTTCTATAATGTACGTAGAAACGAATAAATCCAAATTCATTATCGTATTATAAATTTATACCGCTCTTATAACCTCTTTTAAGTATAAGTCACCGCCGATCTATCGTAATTTTTACTATATCTAACTTTACTCTTGATAATTATAGCAGATGTATTGTAATCTATTATTTACTTATGGATTTTTGTCAAATAGCTAGTAAATGCAAGTTGTGACGATTTCATTAAGAATTGATTGCGATTGGATTACTGAATATGTTTGTATTTTGTGCCGTTTATATTTTAATAAATGACCTAAAGTTTACTAAGTTTTGTTTCCAGATGATAATAAGAATCTTGAATAAAGAGGTCTCGTCACGGCTCGGTAGTTACAATTTGTAGGGCAGGAATATTATTTAATTTCTTTTGTTCACATTTAGATTACATTTCACAAACGGTATTCCATATGATATGGCCAACTTAACAGAGTCCGAAGGTCTTGTGAAAAAACTTTCACAACAATGTTCATAGTTGTTAAAATATTCCACTGTTAGCGTGTCCCACAGCGAGTAAAAGGTTAAAACAATTATAATGTCTGAAACATTAAACCATTAATTGAATACGTAAAAGAATGTGTTTAACAAAATTGACTAATATAATTCACGACAAGGCGCGGTTTAATTGCAAAAAATGTCAATATATCTGCTCGAACCATAAGGCACTTATTAAAAAATGAACTACTACTAAAACCCTAAAAAATGCAAAAAGTGTTAAAACAAAACCGTACAAATTGCAAAAGTGTTAAAACACTTGCTTGTTGGCGACGAGCTTGAAAATTTGATAATTTCTGATAATCGAAACGATCGTGTATGATTCAAATCAAATGGCAATTTAGACTAGCGAATTACTCTGCAAAAGCAAGCGTCTGCATCAGTGAAGGTTTGGGCCGAGGTAACTGCCACAGGACGTCACCGGTTGTATTCATTAGGTAGGGCGTACAGATACATCAACAAATCTATCCTAAAAAGATTTTAAACGAAGGTTTTATTTACTTTAGGCACGTAAACAATTCAGTAGAAACCATTATACGGACTCGCGACGCGATGCTCTGCTCCTTTTATATCAGCGGTTTACGCAGTAGAATACCCCTGGTCACGACACCTTTGACTTTCCAGAATATTTCTATAATTATCCAAATACGCTGTTTTGACCTTCTGACTATTTCTATGACGTTCCACTCAATACGCGTAGAATTTGATTCTAGAAAGATCACTTGTAAACAATAACAGATATACGCGGAATGCTGTTGTTTATGTTATCTGCAACAAACACGCGTATTAAGTTATGCGGCGACGAGTAAACAGCTTCGTTATCAAAATGTCTTCATATTTACAGGGATGCGCAACCGTTTCTGTTAATTCCAGTTATTATTTTATAACTATATTATGAAATAATATCCGAACTTAGCAGAAAAGGTTGCACACCCTTGTATAAATATCTAGGTATTGATATAAACAAAGGTTGTTTACTTTACGCGCCATACGCATCTTTCTAGATTTAATTATACTGCGAAACTACAAATGGAACGTCATAGAAATATTCAGAAGGTCAAGCATAACTACACATATAAATTATTCCCGAAAGTTAAAGATGTCGAGAGAAGGGGTATTCTGCCACGCAACCGTTGGTATATAAGAAACCAGAGTACAGCGTCGCAAGTCAGTCCGCATGAATCAGTCAGTTTACAACAATCAGTCACTTAGCGTAAACGTTGTTTTAGTAGGTCTTTAACAATGCAAGAGAATTCTAAAATAATCAATTCCATTGCATATATAATATCTTTTAACTCTTATTTGCGTTTAACTCGTATCTTAAATCTAATAATTAAATCTTCTTTAACACGTTAGTAATAAGGATAATTTTAAATAACATTAAGTAATAACTACATATCTAGCTCTATCACATGTACATATGTTTTACTGAAGTTTAAAAGCCTCGTCACAATTACGTTTGCAGTTGGGATTGTTTTTAATCCAAATTGTTACGAACACTTTAAATAAGTATTTGAAAGAAAATGTTGTATACTCATACACCTATGTAGGTAAATGTTTTCTGGTGCTTTTGAAGATAACATTCAAGTATTCTAAATTTTAAAGTACAAATAAAAAATGAAAATGTAATGTAAGAAATTTAAATAAATTGAAAATTATTATTATATTATTGTGAATATAATTACAAATCAAGAGGACATTTAGAAGACACAAGCAGATAAATAAGAAAATGGTCTAATGGAATAATCTAAGACTTTCACTACATCCAATACAAAAAAATGCTGTTCATGTTAAGCTTACTGCCTAATGTACAATTAAACATAAGTTTACATTTTATTTTTCTTCGCAAATTCTTAACGTGCCGCGATTCGTTCCAAACTGGTTAACACATCAAGTGGTTCCATATATTTTTTTTTTTTTTTATTTATTTAGGCTTTGGCTTATTCAGCCTTCTTGCCATTGCTTTTATTTGTAAAATTATATAAAAATTTACATATAAATTATAATTGTTCTAATAAATACAAAACAAATTGATTCTTTTAAAGAATTAAACTTAAAATTAAATACATACTAAATAAAATATTTTAACTTAAATTACACTTCTATATTATTTTCTATCACAAAGTTTGTTAATATTTCCGCCGTTGCTTCACTTGTCATTAAACAGGACATATTGACTGGGAACTGTGTTACATTACATAAATCATTTAAAAGTCTATCAATTTTTGATGTTAAAAGATGACACCCTAGAATTATATGGTCCAAAGACCCTTCTTCTCCACATCTACAATTTGGTGTGTCTTTTATATTTATTTTGTATAGATGAGCTGGACATCTAGAATGCCCAGATTTCATTCGACAATTTGTTGAAATATATCTCCGTGAATGATTTTTATTAAACCATGTGGTTGTTGGAATTTTTTGATTCGCTGAAAAAAACAACTTTCCAGTACTTTGACTTTTCTCATTATATATATTCTGCCATTCTGCCATACAATTTTCTTTAATTATTTTTTTGGAATCATTTATTGACCAATTTATTTCGATTATTTCCCCATCTACACAAGCTTCTTTGGCCAGTTTGTCAGCCATTTCGTTTCCTTTTATGCCTACATGTCCAGGAATCCAAATAAGTTTAACATTGATATCATTTTTTTCCATTTTTAAAAGATATTCTTTAATTGAACATATTTTGTTATTATTATTGTTTTTGAATTTATTGTTATTTAAAGATACACAAACACTACGAGAATCTGTGAAGATTAATATATTTTTATTGTCAGTTTTTTGTATTATTTCTAGTAATTTCATAATTGCTGTTATTTCTGTATTATAAGAATTTGTGATGTTGTTAAGTTTGTATTTGTACTGTTGATCTGTATTATAATTGAAAATGCCAATTCCTCCAGTTTTAGAGTTTTTTTCGAATGAACCATCGGTAAACCATATACTCCAGTTTATATCATCTTTTGTTATATATTCCATATATTTTTGATAAGTTATTTCCTTACTGTCATTCTTCTTGAACAAATTTATTTCTGTATGTATTGTTGTCATGCTTATTTCTAATGGAAATTTGAAAAAAGGTATAATGTTGTGTACCTCTAAGTTCAAGTTATTATATCTATCAAAACTAGTTAAAAGTGCCGGTTTTTTATGAGTTGTCCAATATGGTTTATTATAAAGAACATATAGTTTAGATAATCTTGTATTTAAGGGGCCACATGAGTTATGTCTGTTTTTACAAAAGAAACTGTCTGATATTTGTTGTATTCTGATATTTACCGGAGGAATATTAGTTTGATTGGTTCCATATAACACATTGTGGTTCCATACATAAGAAGTAAAATTAAGGATATCAGCAAGAAGTACGTTCAAAGATTAAAAGTTCATCCAAATGAATCAGCTGTTCAACTTTTCCAGCATAAACCGGTTAGACGACTGAAACGTAAAAACCCAATGGACCTACCAAATATGGTGTAGAATAGGTTCCATATGTATTTAATATTAATGTAATAGGTTAAGTCAAAGTTGTAAATAGTTTTACTTAGTTGAAATTGTTTTGTGTTAATAAATAACGTCTGTAAATAGTGTTAATCCTTCTTATGGTCCTTATTTTAGTTGTGGATATTCTCTATTTTATAAGTTACAACGCGACTGAATAGTGAAAATAATTATTCAGCTTAGTAATTAGAAAAAACCCAAGTCGCAGGCATGATACGGCACATATATAGAAAGTTCGAGAATTCTACTCCCCCTTCCCTTAATTCTCGCTCACACATACAAATTTGTACCTTTGGTGTCATAGAAGGTTCCAGAGCCCAGACTCCCTTCATCCCCTTTTCACGTACTTACAAGTTTGTATTCTTTGGTGTTAGAAGCTGATTATGATTGTTGCTACACACACACGCCGCCCAGTAAAATTTTAATAATATATATATATGTGGAAAACGAGAGTACAATCCCAATTCTGATGTGGAAAACGGGAACTATCCAACTTTTTATGTGGGAAACAATAACCAATCCGCTAATCTGATGTGGAATCAAGGTACTCTTATTTAATTTAGGGCAAATGTCAATTTAATTAATATTCAACTATGTAATATCTTAGTTTATTTGTCAGGATGATAAAGAATCACATAATTTGTTTAATACATTTATTTAATAAAATAATAACGATGATAAAAATAATGATAATAATACAATAAGGTTACAATATAAACGTTGGTATTTACTTTACAAATACAGAACAATGAATGCACAAACCATCTTAAGTTCTAATTAATATATACTCAATCCTACATTAGTTTTCAGCTTAACTTAATAGGTTTATTTTTATTACTTCTAAGAATACGTTCAGTTAATTTTATCCCTTACGTATTCAGTCAGTGGTTTAAAGTTTCACACATTTTAATTGCTTTAACCTTTATTTGGTCTGCGATTAAAATATACCCTCATTAATCATATTTTTTACGACTTTCCTAGACCAGGTGTCATAGTTATGATTTCTTTGTAAGCTTGATTTATTTTTACGTTCGCATATATATGAATATATATATATATATTGTTAAAGTAAAATCTCGATTTGATGTAATATTTTTTGTACTTTTTGGATTAATTGAAAATATTGTATTGTTTTGTTTTTTTTTTTGTTCATTTCTTTTATATTATTATGCTTTCTGTTATTAAATATAGTTTTGATTTGCTCTTTTGCTTTTATATTCGAGTTTGAAGCGGTCCGTTGCAATTTCAGACCACTTCATCTAGAGCTCTCAACCCAGCAACAAGAGTAAATTTAATTAAATCAAGAACCATCATATTTTGTATTGTTATATGTATCCTCTTATTTCAAATATAAGTGTTAAAAAATAAAAACCCAGTATTTTACTAAATAATAATCAAGAAAGTTCAGCGAAGGTATTTTTTTTACGAATTAAAACATCTACAACAAAACATTGGTCCTTCGAGCGTCGAATAAATTCAACGTCTTACAAACGGAGAATTTCCACTGAGCATTCGAAAGAAAATTAACTTCAAGAACTTGGAAAACACCATCCATACGAGCAAGTTTCATCGTGGCCAGACATCCGCATCCAGCGTTTTAATATCATCACGAGGCAGTCTCATAGTGGATAGATCATTTAAATTAGTAAGTGACCTGGGAATTTCCTATTATATTATTTTTCCTATATTTATTACATGCACTATCGTCCTCATAAATTGTACCAAATATCTTATTTTGGAGTTTTTTCTATTAATCTATTTGATGAGTTTAATGTTTGTACGTATTATTTATTAAATATCAACTTCTTCGGTTTACCAAATAGTCATATCAATTTATCTACCAGGCAAACGTTTGTCCAGAATTCCTATAAATTGCAATATTGATACCCTATCTAAACAATTCTATTGTAAAAGTATTATTCATTTTTTCTATTCTATTGAAGCACAATAGTGTGACGTCACAATCTATTCAGTTTATTTTTAAGGCATTGTTTTCGTTGGCGTTTATACTCAACAGTTTTGTATCAGTTCAGTATAATATCAATTTAATTATAAATAATTTGATTGTTTTCTATTATAAAATCTTTATTCCACATTTTTTAATTTTGCATAAAATAATTTTACTATTCGTTTACAATGGCATTGGCAAAAAAGCTGAAAATTCAAAGCGCAGCATTAACTAATAAACTGAATTTGTATATCGAAGAGTCTAAACTAATTAATCCCAACGACGCAACAACATATGAGCTAAGTGAAATAAAAATACGACTTTCCCTACTTAATCCACTTCTAGATCAATTTGAATCCATTGCCCTAGAAAGACAGATATTATGCGGTTCTGAAGATGAAACAGAAATAAGTAAAATAGACGTCGATGTAAATGATTTCATAAAAAAATATAGTAAATTAATGGCGTTACTGAATAAAGTAATTGATGAATCAGAAAATTCAAAAATTAAAATCAAAGAAAGTAATAATTAATGCTGTAGCGGACATACGGACTCAGAACAATTACGGAAAATAGAAATTAAAGTCTTTAGTGGAGATATTACGGAATGGTCACAGTTTAAGTCCATGTTCATTAGTTTAGTACATTCCAAACAAAAATACGATTTCTCCACAAAATTTTATCATTTAAGAAACTTACTAATCGGTGATGCTCTAGAGGTTATTACGTCCGTGGAAGTAACACCAGAAAATTATAACTCAGCGTGGCAACTTCTATTAGATAGATATGATAATAAGCGACTTATTATCGCTCATCATTTGCAATCCTTTATAGACACGCCATCCACAAATATTGAATCCAGTGCCAACTTAAGAACCATTACCACGCACGTAAGGAAACATATAGTGGCACTACAAAACGTAATACCACGAGAATATTGTTGGGATGCTATTATTACGCACATTACATTAAAGAAACTTGACAAAGATACTCAGGAAAAGTGGTATTCTTCACCGGAGTCGAGAGTACCTAATCCCACTTTCGAATCTCTTTTAAGAACATTATCAGAAAGAGCCGAAATCTTAGAAACAAGGGATAATAACAAACCTACCCCTAGGTCAAATTTGCGCAAATCACTTGTTTCTACTAAAATAGCTACCTGTTTCTTCTGTAATGATAAACATTTGACTTATAAATGTCCTAGTATCTCTAAGCTCACTATTGATGGTAGATACATTGAGATTGGTAAAAAAAATCTATGCTTCAATTGTTTAAGGCCTGGACATTTTGCCGAAAGTTGTCCATCCGTTTTTAATTGTCACTTATGCCAAGGGCGGCATAACACTATTTTACATAATTCTATCCCAACTGCAGAGTCAAATCATGATAATAATAATAAATTCACTCTCACAGGTCAAGTTTCTGAGTCTAATAGTGTATTATTGTCAACAGCCCTAGTCGAAATTCCTGATGCTAATGGTAAACTAGTAACGGCTCGTGCTCTCCTCGATAGCGGTAGCCAGACTAGCTTTATTACGAAAGAATTAGCAAACCAGTTACAATTACCTTTTGAACCAGCCAATATTGCTGTATTAGGTTTGGGTCGGTCCAGATCCCAAATAAATAATAAAATAAACATAATTTTGAATTCAATGCACAATACTTTCTCAAAGCCATTGAGTTGTTTTGTCATTAACAAAATAACAGATAACGTACCCACATGTGACATTGAATCACCAAATATAAAGTTACCAAAATATGTCAAACTTGCTGATCCATTATTCTTTAAATCCAAAGGGATTGATTTACTATTAGGCGCTGATATATTTTGGCATTTATTAAGCATTGGTAAAATGAGCCTTGGAAAAAACGGTTTATCAGTTCAAAAAACTGTATTAGGATGGATTATCACAGGAATGCGTAATAGAACTAGATCCATGCATTGTTATATGTCACAAGACATGGAAATTCAAACTTAACTCCAGCAGTTTTGGGAAATTGAGTCTGTGGAAAATGCAAACCCTCACACCAATGAAGAAATTGCATGCGAGACTCATTACCAAAAAACCATGACACGTAATGAAGACGGTCGATTTGTAGTCACAATTCCATTCAAGGAATCCCCTAACTTACTTGGCGAATCCAAATCTCTAGCAATGAAGAGATTTCTTTCACTTGAAAAAAAACTAATAGCAAACCCAGAACTTAAAAGGTTATATTCAGATTTTATGAACGAATACATAAAATTAAATCACATGACCGTTAACCCTGACCAAAATATATTAGAAAATTCATTTTTTTTACCGCATCATGGTGTGCTAAAACCTAGCAGCACAACCAGCAAGCTTCGTGTTGTTTTTGATGGGTCAATGCAAACCACTTCAGGCATTTCAATAAATAATTTACAGGCAGTAGGACCCACAATCCAAAATGACCTGTTACCAATTCTACTTAGATTTCGACAATACCCATATGTAGTCATTGCCGATATCGCAATGATGTATCGACAGGTCTTGGTAAACCCTGCGCAAAGAAATCTTTAACAGATTCTATGGCGATCCAGTCCTTGCGATCCATTATTGTCATATCAATTAAATACAGTCACCTACGGAACCGCGTCTGCGTCATTCTTAGCTATAAGAAGCCTCTGCCAGCTTGGATATGAGTGTAAACTAACGCATCCCATTGCATCTAAAGCTATATTAGAAGATTTTTATGTAGACGATTTACTTACTGGCTCGGAAACAGTTGATGAATTATCAAATAAGTGTGTAGAAATTGACTCAATTTTAAAGGCCTCCGGATTTAAGCTGCGAAAATGGTTTTCCAATTCTCCCGATTCAATTCAACAAGTCGAACAATTAAATAACTGTATTAATAACATTCAATTAGGCGATTCAAATAAATTAAGAACCCTAGGCGTAGAATGGAATCCTCACACTGATTCGTTTAAATACAACATTACCAGCATTGATATTCCCGTTATAATTACAAAGCGAACTATTTTGTCATTTGTATCTAAAATATTTGATCCTTTAGGACTTCTCTCACCGTACATTATAAATTTTAAAATACTATTGCAAATGTTATGGTCATATGATTTAAATTGGGATGATCCAATTCCGCTTAAGTTACATACTAATTGGACATCTTTGATAGTCAATCTGAGCAAACTTAACATTTTGAGTATACCACGCCACACCTTAGTAAGGAATAGCCTAAAAAACGAACTTCATGGATTCTGTGACGCATCTGAGAAAGCGTACGGTGCATGCTTGTATTTAAAGAGTATCGACTCTTACAATAATTGCAATATAACACTTCTCTGTTCAAAATCTAAAGTCGCACCATTAAAAACCATAACAATACCTCGACTTGAACTATGTTCAGCTATTATATTAAATAGAATGACATCCAAAGTGACAAACACATTATCCATTACAATTTCAAATATATATCTTTGGTCCGATTCAACTATATTTTTGTCATGGTTGAAACTAAGTCCGAGCACATTAAAAACTTTTGTGGCAAATCGAATTTCAGAAATACAGAGTAATATGATGTCTATAGTGCAATGGCGTCATATTGCCTCTGAGTCTAATCCTGCTGATCTTATATCGAGAGGTATAGAACCCCAAAATTTGTTGAATAATATTTTATGGTGGAATGGTCCTTCCTGGTTATTTAATTCATATGAGACATGGCCGTTAAATAACTTCATAGTAGACACTTTACCTGACAAAAAAAAACCTACTATTATAAGCGCCAATGTCGAATTAACATTAAACATTTTTAGTTTATATTCCTCGTTAAGGATTTTGAAAAGAGTCACTGCATATTGTATGCGTTTCATAAAAAATTGTTCAAATCCTAAAAATAAAACCATTGGACCTTTAACCATATCTGAATTAGAAACTTCCATGAACGTTTTAATTAAAGTATCACAGTCGGAATCTTTTGCATCAGAACTTGAATCTTTGATTAAAAACCAACACGTAAACAAGTCAAGCAGACTGCTGTCTTTAAATCCTTTTATCGACGAGCATGGAATTATACGTGTTGGTGGACGATTAAAACATTCAGAATTTGACTTCAATAAAAAACACCCTGTGGTTTTAGCGTCTGATCACCCCTTGACCAAAATAATAATGATTTATGAACACAGAAGAATGTTTCATGCTGGCCCTCAAGCGGTTTTATTTTCTCTCCGCGAAAAATATTGGCCATTATCAGGTATGTCCTTAGCAAAGAAAATAGTTCACAAATGCGTCACCTGTTTTAAATACCGTCCCAAATTACCTAACCCGATAATGGGTGATTTACCCAGAGATAGGGTTACCTTTGAATTTCCATTTAAGGCAACGGGAATTGATTATGCGGGTCCCATAATGATTAAGAATAAATTAGGTCGCGGGAGCATTTTAATTAAATCATATATATGCTTATTCATTTGTTTTTCCACAAAGGCAGTTCACCTTGAATTAGTGACGGATTTAACCACAGAAAACTTTCTTTCGGCACTTAAACGTTTTATGTCTCGCCGAGGAAAACCCAGCGTCATATATTCTGATAACGGTACGAATTTCGTTGGGTCAAAAAATTTGTTGTCCAAGTTTCTTTCCAATAGGGTAAATCAAAATACAATTATAAATTCAGTTTCGGATCAATCAGTTTCTTGAAAATTTATTCCACCCAGATCTCCCCATTTTGGTGGCCTTTGGAAATCTAATGTTAAAAGTACAAAATCACATTTAAAAAAGGTTTTGGGAAATTCCAACTTAACATACGAGGACACTTATACTATATTGGTCCAAATAGAAGCAATAATAAATTCTCGACCTTTATATGCAATGTCCAACGATCCTTCCGATTTCCTACCCGTAACCCCAGGTCACTATCTTATTGGTCGCCCGTTGACTACAATTCCAAATCCCTCAAATATTACTATTATGAGCAAGCTGCCTCGATTCAATTATGTTCAACAGTGCATCCAACACTACTGGCGCAGATGGACATCGGATTACATTCATCACCTTCAACAGCGACCTAAGTGGAAGGTAACTTCAGGACCTGAAAAGGCAATCGGTTCGCTGGTACTAATAAAAGACGATTATTCTCCTCCGTTTAATTGGATCCTCGGTCGAATTACTAAATTGATATCTGGTCCAGATCAACAACAACGCGTCGCTATAGTGCAGACTTCTACAGGCCCCATCAAGAGAGCAGTTCGCAACTTAGCGATACTCCCAAATCAGGAAGCTTAGGAATTCCTAAGTAATTCCAACCCCGGGAGTTATGTTAAAGTAAAATCTCGATTTGATGTAATATTTTTTGTACTTTTTGGATTAATTGAAAATATTGTATTGTTTTGTTTTTTTTTTTGTTTATTTCTTTTATATTATTATGCTTTCTGTTATTAAATATAGTTTGGATTTGCTCTTTTGCTTTTATATTCAAATTTGAAGCGGTCCGTTGCAATTTCAGACCACTTCATCTAGAGCTCTCAACCCAGCAACAAGAGTAAATTTAATTAAATCAAGAACCATCATATTTTGTATTGTTATATGTATCCTCTTATTTCAAATTGTGTGTTAATATAAGTGTTAAAAAATAAAAACCCAGTATTTTACTAAATAATAATCAAGAAAGTTCAGCGAAGGTATTTTTTTCACGAATTAAAACATCTACAACAAAACATATATATATATATATATATATATATATATATATATATATATATATGTATATATATATATATATATATATATGTATATATATATATATATATATGTATATAAATATATATATATATATATATATATATATATATATGTATATATATATATATATATATGTGGGATATAATTTAGGATTAGATATAATTAGTTTGTAAGAAATAATAATTATAAAGAACTCTATAAAATAGGTTAGGAACTTTGCTAATATTTAGTTATATTTAAATGTTACTAGCGCTGTTTTGAAACGACTTGTGGACCCCTCTAACGGGTCATTACACACGCTTACTATATTATGCTAAAGATGCATGGTTAGCGCGGCAGATGATTGTTAAAATGGCGATAGTCGTAACATACACAGTTTGTATGGCGGTCATTGATCAATTCGGAAAATGTTGTATTAACTAGTTGTTAAAAACATTAAGAATTATAATCCGTTTAACAATATTTCTAGTTGTAATATTTGTTGTTTGATAATATTATTGTGAACTATTTTTGATATATTAACATTTTGTAATATAATTTCTTTGAGAAATAATTCAATGAACTATAATTCAATTCAGTTATGTGTTAACTCTTTTTAATAAGCTATATTGTAAATGTGGGCTCAACTAAGAATTAATATAACATCAAGACAGCTAAAGTCACAGCTGGTAATCTAGCTATCACCCACTAAGGTGTAAGGTAGACCAACAATTGAAAACGTCAACCAGTATAGGTTTATTGTCAACCCACACTTGAGGGCTCAACCGGGATAAAGGAAAAACCAAGTTTATTTCGTTAAAAATATTCTTAACCTTTGAACCAGAACTATTGACCAACAGATAAGAAAACAAGCATATTCAGCTATGAATAATCTTAACTTCCAGGTGCATACAATCTACTCGTCAAAGTAATTGCACTTCAATCTGTAGCAGTGACAAATAAAACAATGATAAAGGAAAAACCAAGTTTATTCCGTCAAGAATATTGTTAACCTTTGAACCAGAACTACTGACCAACAGATAAGGAAACCTAGTTTATTCAGTCAAGAATACTCTTAACTTCCAGGTGCGTACAATCTACTTGTTAAAGTAATTGCACTTCAATATGTAGCAGTAAAAAATAAAACAATGATGGAAGATTTAAACAACTTGTCAGTAGCAGAATTACGTCAAGAACTTAGCTTCGTTGGATTAGGTCAACGTGGAAATCGTGCAGAATTATTAACGGGAATGAACTCGTATAATAGCAAAGTTGAAGAACAGAATACCAGGTCTGTAAACGATGAAACAGTTTATAAAATTTATTATACGTTTTTAGATTTACAATTAGCTTTACCTAAATATGATGGACTATAAATGTCAAATTATAAATCAAACAATTTGATGATTTCTGATGATGATTTGATGATGATTGCGGAAATAGATACAAAGTACAAATATTTGTATGCCAGGCGATTGTTAACTGATACCGCAAAACAATTTGTCAACTTTGAAACCAGGATAATAAACTGGGATACATTTAAATCGTATTTGATCGATGAGTTCGATACGACTTTAAATAGTGCACAGGTGCACCAAATGCTTCAGAAAAGGTTTAAGAAACCAGGGGAAAGTTTTCGTCAATATGTTCATGATATTTTAGACATAGCTCGACAAGCAGATGTCAAAGAAGCAGCTATTATTGATTATATCATAGCAGGTATTCGTGACAGTACAGCTAATAAAGTAATACTGTATGGAGCTGAGAATATTGCACAACTTTGACGTTAGCTAAAACAATATAAAAAAAATAAAATGGATAGTCAGAACTATAATAGGAGATCAAGGTCAGGTACCAAAACAAAAACTGAGACAACAGGTGAGAAGATGAAATGTTTTAATTGTTATTCGTTATTACACTCATCTAAATTATGTCCAGATAAAGACAAGGGTTATAAATGTTTTACTTGTGGTAATTATGGTAATGTTAGTCGAAACTGCGAAACTAAAAAAAATTCTTTTAAACTAGAGCATAATATTATGAAAGTGGAAATGATAAAATCAATTTGTGTTAATAAAAGCAGTTATCTAAACGCTTTAATAGATACTGGTAGTGATTTATCAGCAGTGCGCGAAGACTATTTTAAAACATTAAAGAATGTTAAATTATATGACTCTGTTATAACAAAACGAGGTTTGTCAAACTCTCGAGTAAATTCTGTAGGTAGAATAAAATTGGACATTGAAATTGATTCAGAACATAACGCTAGTTATTTTGAAGTGTTACCATCACAGGCTATGCATATGAATATGGTGATAGGTTTGGACATTATAGCTAAAGCTAGAGTGATTATTGATAACACGGGTGGTAAATTTTATAAACTTTATAACGATAAAGATGAAAATGAAAGTGAAGTTGAACAATTAATAACATTAAAAAAAGACAATGGTGATAAAGAAAGTAATCTAGACTTATCTCATATAAACGATAAAAATGTTGTTAATAAAATACGCGAGTTAGTGGACAATTACAAACCAAAAGAGTTTTTTACTTCTAATAGTGAAATGATAATTACATTGAATAATAATATTTCCATATTTTCTAGGCCACGTAAACTAATACCTGCAGATCGACTAGATGTTCGAGAGCAGCTGGATAAAGGGTTGAAAAAGGATGTCATACAGGCAACCCAGGAAATGAACGACCTAGGTTATGTAATTAAACAAGGCACTGTTCGTCCATCTAAGGATAAGGTTAAAGCAGTCAAGCATTTTCCGAAGCCGAAGACGACGATACAAGCAAAGAATTATGCAGGAAAGTATATAATATAAAATGAATTGTTATACAGGTTAAAAGACGATCAAAAGCTGTTAGTAGTACCAAGTAACATGCAAGCAGAAATAATGCATAAAGCACAGGACATAGGACATTGTGGCTTGAATAAATTTCAAAAAATAATAGATTTGATTACAGAAGAAATACAAAATGAGTTTATAGATAGACGTGAAAAGCTAAGAGAAGAGTCTAAAGGAAATATTCTAAAGATTCAGCAAGAAAACAGAACTAGCTACAATTGGAAATGTAAAGCACCAAGAAAGTATACACTAAACAGTTTAGTGCAGCAGGAGCTAAAGTTAAAGCTAAATTTTTAGGACCATACAAAATAACGCTATTTTTGATATATTAACATTTTGTAATATAATATCTTTGAGAAATAATTAAATGAACTATTATTAAATTCAGTTATGTGTTAACTCTTTTTAATAAGCTATACCGAAGCCAAAGACGACGATACAAGCAAAGAATTATGCAGGAAAGTATATAATATAAAATGAATTGCTATACAGGTTAAAAGACGATCAAAAGCTGTTAGTAGTACCAAGTAACATGCAAGCAGAAATAATGCATAAAGCACAGGACATAGGACATTGTGGCTTGAATAAATTTCAAAAAATAATAGATTTGATTACAGAAGAAATACAAAATGAGTTTATAGATAGACGTGAAAAGCTAAGAGAAGAGTCTAAAGGAAATATTCTAAAGATTCAGCAAGAAAACAGAACTAGCTACAATTGGAAATGTAAAGCACCAAGAAAGTATACACTAAACAGTTTAGTGCAGCAGGAGCTAAAGTTAAAGCTAAATTTTTAGGACCATACAAAATAACGCTATTTTTGATATATTAACATTTTGTAATATAATATCTTTGAGAAATAATTAAATGAACTATTATTAAATTCAGTTATGTGTTAACTCTTTTTAATAAGCTATACCGAAGCCAAAGACGACGATACAAGCAAAGAATTATGCAGGAAAGTATATAATATAAAATGAATTGCTATACAGGTTAAAAGACGATCAAAAGCTGTTAGTAGTACCAAGTAACATGCAAGCAGAAATAATGCATAAAGCACAGGACATAGGACATTGTGGCTTGAATAAATTTCAAAAAATAATAGATTTGATTACAGAAGAAATACAAAATGAGTTTATAGATAGACGTGAAAAGCTAAGAGAAGAGTCTAAAGGAAATATTCTAAAGATTCAGCAAGAAAACAGAACTAGCTACAATTGGAAATGTAAAGCACCAAGAAAGTATACACTAAACAGTTTAGTGCAGCAGGAGCTAAAGTTAAAGCTAAATTTTTAGGACCATACAAAATAACGCTATTTTTGATATATTAACATTTTGTAATATAATATCTTTGAGAAATAATTAAATGAACTATTATTAAATTCAGTTATGTGTTAACTCTTTTTAATAAGCTATACCGAAGCCAAAGACGACGATACAAGCAAAGAATTATGCAGGAAAGTATATAATATAAAATGAATTGCTATACAGGTTAAAAGACGATCAAAAGCTGTTAGTAGTACCAAGTAACATGCAAGCAGAAATAATGCATAAAGCACAGGACATAGGACATTGTGGCTTGAATAAATTTCAAAAAATAATAGATTTGATTACAGAAGAAATACAAAATGAGTTTATAGATAGACGTGAAAAGCTAAGAGAAGAGTCTAAAGGAAATATTCTAAAGATTCAGCAAGAAAACAAAACTAGCTACAATTGGAAATGTAAAGCACCTAAAAAGTATACACTAAACAGTTTAGTGGCTATACAACGTACAAAATTTGCAGCAGGAGCTAAAGTTAAAGCTAAATTTTTAGGACCATACAAAATAACGAAAATTAAAGGCAAGATCAATGAAATAAATAACTGAAATTAAGGGTGTGTATCGAGATCATTACTTTGCACATTTGACAATAATTGAAAATCCGAAACTTTAGTTCAGTAGCAACGCGAATTTCTCAGGGTAATTTAGAATAGAGTTAGAACGTTGAAATTTTATATTTAGGGCTTTGCTATGGAAAGGTTTTATTGAATAAATATTAGAAACTTTAAATTTTCTGTGACAATCGAATTTCAGACAGTAAAAGCCAGAAATATCTAATAATGAAAATTGAACTTAGGGTATGTATAGAGACACTAACTGTGCATATTTGTCAATAATTGTAACATTAAAGTTTTTATTTCGAAGGGGCGCTAATTTTTAGGGGCAATGTCGCAAAAGAGCTAGAACATTATAATTTGGAACATTGCCTCTCTATAGACGGTCATTAAAGCAAACTATAGAAAACTGCTATTTTCTGGTGGCGGCAAGCGATGGTGACCGAAAACAAGAAATATCAAATATATAGAAATGAAATGCTAAAATTTCTTATACCATATATATTCTTGGTTACAAATAAAATAGATTCCCGTGTTTATAACTTGACAAACATAGCTTAGTGAAGGAACACTAAGGCTAAAATATAAATTCAAAGCTAAAATTTAGTGTGCCTATATAGATTAGTATACCTATTAATAACGAATATAAATAAAAAACTACATTTTCTTAAGTGTAACATTAGACTAGGGGGTGATAAACCGAATATAAGAACAATATAGAGGTAAAACGATATTTTGTATGTAGATAATTAAATAGAAGCAAAATAGTTTTTCTATTCAATTTAAATTATATCCAGTAGTTGATTTGAATTGATAGCAAGCGCGCGCTTGGATAGCGGGCTACGGAATTAAATGGTTTGGGAGGGTGTAGGTATCAATAGCCCCAAATATTGAATAACGAGAATTAACTGTGTAATGAGATATTAATTGTGCATATTTGTCATTAATAAGAAAACAATAATTTTAATTTAGTAGCTGCACGAGTCTGACGTGGCTTTAGTATATGGAAACATCTATAGTCATTTAAAAACGGTATAAATTATAAAGAGTTACAGTTTAGCATATTTAATCTTTGGTACAAGCAAAATATATTAATGTGCCCAAAATTTAACAAGTTTACTTCAGTACCAGGGATAAATAGAGAGAATATTGTATATATAAATATGAAACTGCTGTAGTGTTGAATTGAAAGTGTATTATGGGAGGTCGGCGCTGGGGTAAGTACGATAAAGGGCGGTTACACTCGCAGTAAGGGTGATTGGGCCAGGGACACTGTGAGATAGAAGTGATGCAGAGCAAGTGTTAAGTTACTGTAATTCGTGTGATAGAATGAAAACGGCTCCAACCATTAGACATTATTATGTATTACGTTTTGCACGATTATATTTTATTACATTTAATTTAATTCAACTAATTTAACAGGTTTAACCCTTTTTAGTTATCAATTTGTTTCACCATCGTTGTCTAATAGGTGTGTTTCCTCGTCATTAAAATATTGTTGCAGTCTCTTTCTGTGACTCTTGGCAAACTCCCTTATTGTTGTTGTAATGCAAAGGTTAGATTATCGCCGGGACGTTACACCTGACATTATTGTTATAATAAAGAGGTCGGATACTCGTTCTAGAAGGAGATTACTCAACTTGGCTAATACATCACGCCGTGTTGCTAGCTTCTGAATGTAGATTCTTCGTTGTGCGATTATCCACCGGATAATTACAGAAATATTTACAGGATAAGAATTAGCTCTTTTAGTTAATTATAAGATTTCTTGTTCGAAGAATATTGTTGAATTAGGAGCTATTTCGAGCGGTTAAAACAGCCATGCGTTCAACGTACCTTGTCGAAGAATTAATATCTTTTATACTAATAATTTAAACACTTTTTATTAAAATAAGTAATCTATTATTTTTATTTAGTCATCTAAACACTTAATTACAGTAGTATTTTACTTAATTAGAAAGGATGCTAAATATTTAACTTAATATAAATTTCTCGTGTAATAATTAACTAATAGCAAAACGTGTTCAACAAATACAATTGAATATCGCCTCTGTTTCAAAGACCTGTTGATACTTCAATATCTAGAATCACTCTCTTGCTGTGTCTCCAGTACCAGTGGGTATATCACCCATCTGCTCGTTATCCTTACATCATATAACACTACTTCAGTGTTACCTAAGATTAAAACAATACAAAATGTCCACAGACCAGCGTCAATGTTTACAAGCGCCTAATCTAAATAATAATTTGTTACAATTTTAATATTAAATTAAAGCTATCATAATACAATTCTTATATAATAAATAACATTTATATTAGAAATAAAAATATAAGTACGACATTGTGCGTACTTACAACATTGTAGTGTATTAAGTTTCCATCTTTAGGTCCAGGCAAAGATCGCTGTTTCTAATATACCAGGGTTGTTTCACGATGTTTCTTAGCACTTTGTTCTGGATATGGCAGTATCATCAACAAAAGTTGCTATTGTACTATTATCGAATGTGGAATATCTGCAGTATATAACAGTACCGGACCCAAAACACTTTCCTGTGGAACTCCTGCTTTTATTTCTTGTAAATATGATACAGCTTCTTCTTGATTTACACGAAAGTATCTGTGAGTTATATATGAGCACAACTAAATGTTGCTTAGGTACGAAAATTTTCAATTTATAGATTAAGCCTTCATGTCATACTTTATCAAAAGCTTGACATGGTTTTCGTACATTCAGCAACTTTCCATAGTTTAGGTTCATACTTACGTCTAAATGCCGCATTTATTAAATTTGTTAATTTTACTATAGCCTTCCTTGGAAAGTGTTTTATCACTTCCTCAGTAAGTAAGTAAGTCAAATCATAGTGCTTTTTTATTACTGATATTTTTGTAGATTTCTTCTCTAACTTCCTTGGTTGTAGTAAGTCTAATATTCTCTTTTTCTTGAGTTGACCCACTCCAATCTGGTGCATCCTACACTACTTCATTTCGTTGTAATGTTTCCTCGAGATGGTTTACGAATCTATCCGGTTTTTCTGTGTTATTTCTGGCTTACCTGGCTTCTGGTTTCTGACATTACCGGCTTTTAGGCATTTTGGTCGCCTTCCATAGAGAATAGTACATACTGCTATTATTAGTTGAGTTTCTAAGAAATCCGCTAATTGAATTATTTTTCAATTGTTAAATATCTCTTCTTAACTATTTACTGGCATTACTTAGTATTATCTTATCATGCGGGTCATGCGGTTATAGTTTGTTGCCATTTACGTCTCAAATTTTTTTTACCCTTTATTAAATATTTTATTTCCTTTGGGTAGTATATTCCGGTTATTTTTTTATTTTGCTCCTGTGTATTTTTTCATACCGCGTATTGAATATTATTAAAAAATACTTCAACTTCTTTTTCTAAATGCAGCCCTGTTTGCAAAGGAATGGCTAGTTTTATTCTTTTTTCAGTCGTAACACTTACCGTGGTAGCTTGGATTTCATTCTTTCATGGTGTAAAATATTAACTTTATTTATTACAGCACTTCTTCCGATTGTAGTGTTTTCTGAGTTGGTAGTGTAATAAACCTTATATCCTCTAATTTTGTGTATTATTCATTTGTGAAAAGTGTCTCCCATGTTAAACACACATTAATTTTTTGTATATCTAGCACAACCTGTAGCGCATGCTTGTGTTGGAATAGTCCATTGGCATTCCACACCATAATTCTGAGAACTATGTATATTTTTTCTGTTTAGGTGAAGCTCTATCCGAATTTAATTAGACGCTCGTCAAGTTTCGAGAACAATTGTTTTTGGTGGTTGAGTTTGCCTAATAATAATTGCAAAATCTGATCACTTGAACTATTTTCAATATTTTTATATGGGTTGTCTATTACAGCTCGGCTGTACATCATATGCTTAATAACTTCATTTTCTGTTAAATTTTCTGTTCTCTTTCCGGATTTTGCTGTTAAATATCTATCATTTTACTTAGATCGACGCCTGACTTGACAAAAGCATATTTTTACAAAACGTAAACAACTTAGGACTCAAGCTACAAAGAATGTACTGGCTCATATGCCATAAATCTAAGTTATCTGTCGAATGTAAACTATTGTTGTATAAGTCTATATTGAAACCAATATTAGCTTACTGTATACAACTCTGGGGATCTGCTGCAAACTCTAATATTGAAATTCTACAATGCTTTCAATCTATGCTATTTGTTTTTATTGTTTTGCATCTGAATTGGCTGTCAGACATTCTTTATAATCGCTGGACTACTATCGCCACAGTGTACGCATTTTGTTGGTGTAATAGCCGACTTTGTGCAAAACTTAGTTAGGTGTTCACCCACACATTTAACACAACGGTAGTCCCTGTTGCAGTATTTTTGTGTATGTCCGTATGCTTAGCACCTCTTACATTATGGGACCAGGTTAGATCAGGTAGTTCTAAAAATCTTATTTATATCTTCATCATAAGTATTAACATGAACATGTTCAATGGCTGTTTTGTTTTACATTTTAAATTTTTGATGGCTTTTAATATGTTATAGCCTCTATTGCGAAGTCCTTTCACTATGTAGGAATGATGAAATTTGTTAGCCATAACTTTCAATGGCCTATTTTGCTTATTTTCATGCGAGTGATACGGTACATTGCTGTTACTAAGCATAGTGGTAAGGGCTACTATGTACGATTCTCCATCTTTCACATTTATTTTATTGCCGTCTTCATTTATTACTTTGATCTGTGCTTCACTGTTCATATTTTAACGTTTTCCGTGAAATTCACTAAACTTTTTAATTCTTTGTGCTACTACCGGAGGAGGTAGAAATACTTTTCTACCTTTTTGTTGCACTTCTATCCTTGTGCTACTCACATTGTAGAGGTGATAGGGAGATATCTTATTTTTGTTTGTAATTCTTTCCTTTCTTCCTTATTCATTTTGTTTCTTTTGCCAATTCTTCTTCGTTCGTTTGGTATTCAGTCTCACTTGTTTTTCTGGGAGTTCTAGGTGTTTCATTTTTTTTTCTAGTTCAGAATATTTTTGTTGCATAATAACAAGTTGCATTTGGAGTGAAAATATTCTATCTTCCCTCGCTTTACTTTCTTGCTCCGCTTTTTCCATTGATTATAGAAGAGCTGTTCATTTTGTGTTCTGTCAAAATTCTGTTCAAATAAATTTTGTTGGCATTTGCCTTCCTCTATGTTGAGTTGTTCTGTCCCACTTGACTAAACTTTACTCTGGTTGAAGATTTTTTTAATGTTATCTCTTCTACTAAAAGGATTTTCTTTATCTATATTTTGCGAACAGTGACTGGTTAACTACCCACGAGGGCCTGTTCTTGCACCGCTTGCCGGATCTGAGTTTCCTAGTCACTAACCAGTAATTGTTTTTAAATTAAATTTACTTATCATCATCATTACTGCCAGTTTTGGTCCACCCCCGATATTTTATTCCTCCGATATCCTCCATTACTGGTGAGCTTTCTTTCTCTGGAATCTTAGGAGGTGCTTGTTTGGGAGACTAGCGGTTCACAAGCTTAATATTTACCATTTCGTATCCAATCACATCCATTTGTCTCATTAGTCGTCACAAGTTCCATCAAAATCATTTTCATCCATTATCCAAAATCATATTTATATTCATGCCTTAGTTTCTACAATGAGATCGTTAGCGACACACAGATTTCACCCTGTGCCATCGATCACCACGAAGCATTTCCACAATAGAAAAGGTATATCTTTTGGATTAGAGCTGTTAATTTAACAAGTAGTGGCAATATAGCAATTGGAATTCTTTTGTTTTATGAATACAAAGGAAATATGGCAGTTATTTATTCAGTACCGTTTTTATATTTTGCTAGTTTTAAAACGCTTCTTTTCATTACAAACTGCAAACTTAAACTAACTTAAATTGAAATTGTATTTAAACAATTGTTTATCATTTCAGTTTAAAATAGTTTTTACTATATAATAACTTTAACAGAGCAATAAAATCGCGTATTCTTTTGTCATCAGTTGGCAAGCTCGATTTTGTGCTCCAATCAGTATTTTTGAAAATTTGGTACTTCGTAGAGAAAAAAATTCTAATATTTTTCGAGTCCTTGGATTTTTCTCGGAATTTCCAGAAAACCCGTAACTTTGGAATAACTGAATAAAAAATTATTTACTTTCTCTCGTATAACTTTTAAATTGTAAAAGATTGAAATTTTGCATGTGTATTCAATGCTAAAATATTTCGAACTTTAGAAATTAAAAAATTAATTATAAGCGCGCTGAGAAATTTAAGGATCCGGTAGGAAACTTTGGAGGAACCTCAAATTTTGGATTATGTAATAATTGAGTACCTAATTATTAAAAAAAATTTCAAAGTTTCAAAATTTTATTTTGGAACTCGAGTACGGTTTTTGCTGAGGGTAAAAATTGCACTATGAAGTTACAATTTTATGTATGGGCTAACTTTGGTACCTAATTTACAGATTAAAAATAAAAATTCCATATTTTGAAAAAAAATAGTCAAATAACGAATAAATTGAAAATATTTATATTTTCTTGTAAAAAAAGATAATTTTTAATTCAGTTTATATGAAAATTATTTATTACTATATGTAATTAATGTAAAACCGGTTAAATATTTCAATAAGAATTAATATTTGAAATGAAATTCAATACATTCACAAAAGACAAACGCCATTTGTGACATGAGTAAGCGCTAGTCCTACTATTATAAAGTTCGTAATGTTCCAATTTAACATGGAAAACTCATAAGAACCCATAGATATTTATATATATATATATATATATATATATATATATATATATATATATATATATATATATATATATATTTCCGGTAACAAAATCGTATATGGTATCTTCTAAACGGCGCCTACAAAGTTTTTTAAATTTTAGTATTATGTATAGGACGAATTTCTAAGACTTTCTACGTCCCTGAATTTTCCAGGAAAAAATTATTCTGGAAAAACTAGAAAATTCGAAAAAATACTTTTGCAAATATCTGACGACTAGAAAAGATAGAAAACTGAAATTTGGTGTGTGTATTAAGATCATAATTGTGCACATTTGCCAATAGATGGACATTTGAAATTTAAGTATACTAGCGGCGCGAATTTCCGGGGGCAATGTTAGAATAGAGTTAGGACGTTCAAATTTAATATGTAGGCTCGCTGTAGACAGTAATTAATGAAAAAAAATGAACAGCCCCAAATTTCCAGTGGCGGCGGGAGTTGAGACAGTAAAAGCCAGAAATATTGAAAAAGTAGAATTAAAACTTAGGGTATGTATTGAGACACTAATTGCGCATGTTTGCCAATAATTGGATTACCAAAATTTTAATTCAGTAGCAGCGTGATTTTTTGGGGGCAATGTTGCAACAGAGCTAGAACGTTGATATTTGGAACGTGGGCTTTATATAGAGTGTCATTAAAGACAAACTATAGAAAACTGCAACTTTCCAGAGGCGGCGGGCGCTGGGGCAAAAACCAGAAATATGAAATATATAGAAATAAAATGCTATAGTTTAGAATATATGTTCTTAGATACAAATAAAATAGAGCCCTGTGTTAAAATTTGACAAACTTGTTCAGTAGCGCAGTTATGTGCGGGGTACTAATGCTAAAATATAAATACAAAGCTGAAATTTAGTATGCAAATATAGATAATCAATAATATATTATTAACGGAAATATAAAAAAAACTACATTTTCTTAAGTGTAACACTAGAGTGGGGGGTGATAAACCGTGTATAAGAACAAAATAGTGGTACAACGATTATATTTTGCATGTAGAATATTAAATAGAAGCACAATAGTTCTCTATAAGTTAGATAGTCAAATTACATTCAATAGTTGATTTTTGGTGCGTTTGTTGTGCTGTGAAATTTAACAGCAGTGAGAGGTATAGGGGGGAAATAGTTAACAGCCCCAAATATCAAATTAAAAAAATAGAAACTAAGCATGTGCATATTTGCGAAAAATAAATTTAACCTTAGTTGCGGGTTTAGTAGCCGGAAAGGCTTTGCCAAAGAGTTCAATTTTGAAATTTCGATCATTTATAAAAGTAGAGGTAGATAAAGGTTATAAAGGTAGAGAGAATTGTTACAAGCAAAATAGATTGCTATGCCTAAAATTTGACAATTTTATTTCAGAAGCGGGGATTAATGGGGAGACTAATATTATATCGTAAATATAAATACGAAAATTATAACGTGAGATTACAGTGCAGTTTTAATTATGTAAATAAATAACTGTTATATCGAATTGGTAGTGCTTGATTGGAGGAGAGGGTAACGCTGGAGTTCAGGACACCAAGTAACGGTGGTGTTAGAAGAAGTAGCGATAGATTATAATAACTCTGGGAGGTAACCGTGTTGTAGAATATGTGCTTTGGTGCTGGAAATGTGGGCGGCGGTTCAGGGGATTAAATTGAAAGTACAATATCGGTAAGGATAAGGGCTACAGATGAAATTATTAGGAGCGAACCGCTAGGCTTTCTTAAAAACATAAATGAATTGATGTAATTAGTAGGTTTACATTGAAATGAGTGAAAATTAATTTTATCAAGTATTTATGTTATCGAATAATTCTTAATAAATAATGTACTTCTAAGGATGAAATTTAGTATGTAGGTTGCCAGTAAAGTATTAATTTTGAAAACTTATTGTTAAGAGATTAGTACGCAGGGGGTGAAAGCGCAAGATTAGTTTATGATTTCGGTAAAACGGGGGCGATACGAAAGTGCCCTAATAAGCGATGATGCTTAGGTAGGCTGTAGTGTTGCAAGTGGACGTATTGTGGCAGAGGTGCAGAGGAATACAATTAAAAGTGCGAGAACGATACAGAGCATGGAGCCAAGAGGTGATAATTGGTATTTAGGGGCGAGTGGACATTGTTCAATACTGTGGTTTATTAGGGTAAATGATAATATTTAATTATAGCGCTAAAGCGGGGGCGCTGTGAAAGTACTCTAAGGACCGACGATGCTCAAGGAAGAAGTGATACAGAGTGCTAAAGGAAGGAGGCAATCCATGGCGGAAGTTTAGAGGAATCAAATTAAAAGTTCGGAAACGTAAGAGAGCAAGGAGCCAAGAGATGATAATTGGGGCTTATGGGTGGGGGCACTACAGTCTGGTCAATACAGTGCTTTATTACTGTAAATGAAAGAATTATAACAAAATAAGGAAACATAAATTTAAAAGATGATATATTTTAGCGAAAATTCAATTTAGCAAATAACTTTTTTTTATTCACAAATATTATATACACGTCGTTTTGCGACGGGGCGAAGCGCTAGTATATAATAATGTTCCAATGTATGTTTATATGATTGGTATTGAATTTTCTGTTGTGGCTTAAAAACGGATTCATGCATTTCTTTAAAAATAATATATTTCTTAGAGTAAAAAATTCTAAGACTTTTGCCGTCCTTAGATTAATCCCTTAATTTTTTGAAAAACTTGAACTTATACTTTCTGTAAAACTGTTAATTTGTACATTGTAATTTTTCATGCATATTGCGGCGTTCAATGCTAACATATTTTAAATTTTACAAATATAAAAAATAATAAAGGGGCTCACAACAAAGTTGAAAGTTTAAGTGGGCTCCATAAAGAACTTTGAAGAAAGTTCAAGTTTTAGAATTTGTACTAATTAAATCAAAATTTTATTTGGATGCACGGCGGTGGCATTTTCCGACAATATTAATTGTGTTAGAAAGTTGAAATTTTATATTTTATTCTACCTAACCTCTGTACCTAATTTACAAATCACAAATCGAATCGAAAAACAAATTCTCAAAATTTTTAAAAGAACTCGCTCAAATAACGCATAAAATTGTATATTGAAAAACAATTATATTTTGTTGATAAACATTTTTTTTTAGTCGGTTTATATGAAAAACTATTTTAGTATTGAACAAGTTAATTTTTTTATTTAAAAATTTTCAAATGAAAGTACGAAATATTTTATTAAATTCAAATCATTCACACTAAAAAACGAAGTCTGGCAACGGGGGTGAACGATGGTAATACTTATATTTTGTGATTAGCCGGATAGCCGTTAAAAATAATTATTCTAAGTTTTAGGAAATGTATAACTTACAGTCTGTACAATTACGAATTCCATAGTAATGAAAATAAGTTAAAAAAAAAATATTTTATATTTGTTTTTCTTGATAATAAGAATAAAATAAAAAGATATTTGATTTGTATAACCGATAACGTTCAATATAAATTCATAATTATGACTTACGTGGTTGGTCTATTTTTCATTTAAATTAGGATAGATAAATAATTATGTATTTGTTAATAATTAAAAGTGCAAATAACACTTTTGAAAAAATTAATATAGTAAATTGCGAAGATTAATGAATTGCAGTAATATAATAATTATTACGAAAATACGGGGTCGGCTCGAAGTGTTACCAATTAAAAATGCTGTAAGTTTGACAATTTAGTTATTTTCATTTAAAAACATTTTAAATTTAAAAGAAATGTAGCCACCATATATTCTGATAATACCATCGAATCCGTTCCAGAAAGCTTCAAACACTGCACGAATGTGGTCTAATGGTATTTTGTCCCATTATCGACGAAATACAATCTATAATATGTCGACCATCTAGTAATTTTAAGTTGATACTCTGGCCCTCAAAATGGATTATATGAAAATATCCATTATGTTTAAGTCCGGCAAATGTAATAGCCTTTGTTGTGTAGAAATTAAACTGGGAATTTTTCTTGTGATTGTTTCGCGGGCTATATAAGATGGTGCCCAGTCTTGCTGAAACATCCAATGGTCGTTTTCACGGTAGATAACAAAAGTCTTTTTACGGTATACTTATTGATTTATCTTTACGCCCTGTTCAATGAAAACGACTAATGACGTCCTGGGGTTGTTACCGTGGCCCAAACCATACACGATCGTTCTAATTGACTACATATTGCTAAATCGTAAAAATTGTTCAGAAAATTCCAAATTCCAAGTGTTTTAATACCTTTGTATTTTGTAGGACTTTGTTTTAAACCTTCTTGTATTTTGTAAGGTTTCAGTAGTACTTCATTTTTTAATAAGTGCCTTATGCTACATGCAGACATGCGACAAATTGACATTTTTTGCCAAATAAACTGCACCATGTCGGAAATTATGTTGAATTCTGGCTATCATCCTTCAAACCATTTCTAGTGATGTGGCTGTTTTTGGATGTCCACCTCCATGGCGTTTTTTGATACTACTAGTATCAGTGTAACGTGAAATGGACTGATACATAAACATTTTGTACAAATATAAATGTCTGAGCTCATAACTATTTTCGCAGCATAACAGGTTGATGCTTCGAGCGCAGACCTGCGTATTATATAACACATGGGCTGAAAAGTCCCAGGCCTAACAAAGAAAACACAGCTTTTAGTTCAAAATTAGCTTTATTCATCAACGTAATCTTCATCAAGAGCAACGCAATCATTCCAGCGCCGCTCTAACATTTCAATACCACTTTTGTAGATCGATTTATCTTTTGGCTCAAAATAGGCCTCGGTTTCAGCGATAACCTCTTCATTTGTGCGAAATTTCTTACCAAATCTGGCGAATACGGTGAATGTGGGAGCAATTCGAAGTTCAATTCATGGTGCGTTGTCTTGAAACAAAATTTTTTTCTTTGCCATAAGCGGTCCTTTTTTTGCAATTTCGGCCTTCAAACGCTCCAACAACGCTATATAATATTTACTTTTAATGGTATTTCCTTTCTCAAGATAGTCTAAGAATATTACACCACACACGTCCCAAAATACCGAGGCCATAACCTTTCCAGCCGATTGTTGTGCTTTCGGGCACTTTGGACGAGGTTCACCGGTTGCTATCCACTCAGATGACGATCGTTTTGATTCCGGAGTGAAGTGATGGATCTATGTTTCATCCATTGTCACATATCGACGCAAAAATTCCGGTTTGTTACGTTTAAACATGGCCAAACACTGCTCAGAATCATCAACACGTTCTCGTTTTTGGTCAACAGTAAGCAAACGCGGCACCCACTTTGAACAGAGCTTTCTCATAGTCAAATGCTCATGCAATATAAAGCCAACACGTTCTTTTGATATCTTTACGATATCAGCTAACTCACGCAACTTTACTTTTCGATCATTCAAAACGATTTTGTAAATTTTTTTTATGTTTTCTGGTGTTACAGCCTCATTTGGACGTCCACTGCGTTCTGAATCATCGGTGTCTCTACGACCACGTTTGAAGTCAGCAAACCAACGTTTTATTGATGTTTCTGATGGAGCGGAGTCCCCATAACACTTTTAAAGCCATTGCTTCGCTTAAACGGTATTTTCTCCAATCAAGAAGCATTGTAAAATTAAAACACGAAATTGTTTTTGATCCATTGTTTTGAAAATGACAAAAGTAGCGTCACTCTTAGCACAATAACTCACAAACTACTGAATAGAATATCATGAAATTTTAACAGCTGTCTTTTTATTTTACAGCTGACAGCAATAAAACTAGCGCCATCTATGTGTTAGGCCGGGACTTTTTAGCCCATGTGCTATAATAATTAAATAAACTCATTTTATAAACTTGGTAATGCAATTTATTCTCTTCTATGTACATTTTAGAGATATGAAACGTCTTTAAACATCATAATAACCCTTTCCTGAAATATGACTAAGTCACCTTCAATTGTTTCTTTGTTTAGTTTCTCTATCCATTTTACAAATCGGATAATCAAATAATAAAATAGCTATCTGTTAACTGTTCCTGTGATAATTGTTGTATTTTTTGGATCAGGTTGCCATTGGTAGTGGTTTGATTTGGTGCAATCATATTTATAAAACATTCGTATAGTTCACATATATGATAATACAACAAATATTGGCTTCGGTAGTAAAAATCGGAAAAAAGCCACAGTTAAATATTTTTTTTTATTATTAAATAACAAAAACGATTGGGTCAGTACCATATAAAGACTTTTTTTTAAATTTTCAGTAAATTGTCATACTTTGCAACGCTATAGCTCCACATCTGTTTTATACATAATGTAATAGTTATACATAAAGATATACTTTAAATAAATAAAGAATTAATAATAACAACATTTAATCTAGTACAAGTACTGAGATATTAAAAAAAATAATCGTTTCTGACTGCTATTATCTTTTATAATAGCCATATTTTTTAAGATAGACTATTGAAACAGCGTTGGATTGTATCTTGCATACAAACTCAGATACACAATTGTGCAGATAACTTTAAAACTAAACAAAAATATTACTGACTTTTACAATAATTTGTTTACTTACACACTTAAATTCATTTCAATCAAAATTATTCTTATTCCTAATATATCTTATTGCATATAGATGCAACATTTCAAATAAAAGCAGTAAATAATTAATCTTACAGTAAGTATTAGATAATTAATAGATGCATATCGAGCCTATGCTCGATTTCCAGATGAATTATCTTAAATAATAAATAATAAATTATCTTAATTATCAGATCTTAATGAAATAGTGGTACCTCAAGCTCAACCATTTCCATTGATCGAGGAACTAATGATTAAAACAAGTATATTTCTCAAATCCGAACATCAATTCAGCCTTCTGATCAATCCCGCTAAGAATTAAAGATTTGTATGAAAACTGCATTTGTTACGCAAAAAATAAAATATCAGTGCACATGTTTACTTTTTGGTTTAAAGACATTATCCGCTATTTTTCAAAGGATACTAGTTAATATCTAAAGAAAATATCACCTTAATTATTTTTCAATAAACTACATAGATGCCTAATATTTTCTAAGGCTTTTTCTGAGCACATTAACTATCTAACACAATTGTTAGAAGCTATAAAAAGGGAGTGTTTTAGGCTAAAATTTATAAAATGTACATTTGTTTCAGATTCAGTGAGATATCTCGGTCATAAAATACATAATAATACAGTACGTCCAGGAGAAGATAATTTAGTTTCAGGGATTCCCAATACCGAAAACTAAGAAAAATGTTAGACAAATTCTGGGAAAACTTAATTTCTATCCTGAGTATATATTTAAAAGTGCGGTAAATTTAGAACCCCGTCATAATTTACCTAGAAAAAATCAGAAGTTAATCTGCAGATTGTCATAAATCTTTTGAAATTATAAAAAACTTATTGTGCTCACAACCAGTGTTAAAAATATTTGATCAGAATTTGCAAATAAACATTCACACTTCTTGTATCTTTAGAAAGTATTGGGACAGTGTTAAAGGAAACACAACTGTTAATAAGCAGATCGTGCGTATTTTCAGCACTACGCTTGGTTGACAATTCTTGAGGGGCAAGCACAAGAGATTAAAGATCTTCACTTAAATTTTATATAACGATTCACTTGTTTATTGGATCTAATTTAAATCACAAGTTTTGAATAACAATAAATAATAATTAACACTTAAAATATAACTACTAATAAAATAAATATAACTAAATATAGATAATGACAAAGTAACAAGTAGTAAGAGCAGCGTAAGAACGAGCACGTTGTAAAAGAGAGTGGTAAAGAGCCGTAATAGTAGAGAGCAAAGAGCTAAAGAGCGAGCACTGATAACAGTGCAGTCACTTATATAGGCCAGCAAAAGGAAAAGGGATTGTGACCAGCTGTTATCTGGTTGATAAAAGAGATCTCTGGTGGCGCAAATATAAATGAATTTGTCACAGAACAATAAATGATTTGTAATTTGACCAATATGTTAAAATAAATTAGTTTGGCAACATTTTGCTGCTTAAAGGAGCAAAATGTGTGTTCTAAAATTAACCAACAACCAAATTAAAAAGATAATTCAGTGGCATACTTCTCAAAAAAATTGAATCAAGTAAATAAGAAAAAAGGGCAGTTTTTTTGGAACGTTTAGCTGTTAAAAAAGCAATAACATACTGACAATACTGGCTAATAGGTAGCTCGTTTACAGTATATTAGGTCTAGAACAGATGGCGAATTAGGAGATTTAACATATTATTTGTCCCGTTATGATTTTGAAATTAAATACGCTTCAGGAAAAGAAAGTATTGAAACAGATTGTATAAGTAGGAACCCAGTATATTGTTACAGATCAGTAAAACAATAAAAACATACAAAATAATAAATTAAAATTATTATCAAGACACAATCTTTAATATAAATACGTTAAAAAACAATATTTTATTAAAGGGTTTCAGTAAAAAACTTATTTAAAATGTATATTAAAACATGTGCGATTTAGGCGTAAAACAGATGCAAAACAAAATAAGTACATTATGTACAACAAAAAGATTAACGATGAATATTAAAAAATATAGTAAAAGTTGCAAAATAGGTATAAAAAATAAAACAAGAGGGCAGTATAAATATGGTCTAATATCAGATTTAGGTCCCGCCACAAAACTTTTTGAAATAGTCTCGATAGACACGATTGAAAGTTTTCGAGCCGTCTAATGGCCTTATTCTTTAAAGTATTTCCACCGTTAAAAACTTTCATTGATGATTTTTTATTTAATATTCTGTAAGAAAATTCCATTTATTAATTTTTGTCGCTGGAAAAAAATCAATACAGGTACCTATGCGATTCAAACCTGATATTGTTGGCAGTAAATGCAAGGTACCCGGGATCAATGCACAACTATGGAATTAGAAATATATCGATCGTATGGAATTAGAAATATATTGATCGTTAAAAAATATTTAGGTAGAATATTTATTTAGTTAAAAAAATTAATATAAACATAGATATTAATCAGACTTCAACTTATATATTATATTATATAATGAGGAAAGTCCTAATGATCCTAATAATGCAACAATCATCCCGAAATACTTATACCATTGGTATTATGAAGCAGAGATTCCGCTGTTATCTGCAGAACAAAATACAATATTATTCAGCCATAGCTGGAAAAAAAGATATACACAATAAATGTTCTGCACAATATTGCAATGCTAAATAATGTTGAGCTAGAAGATGATTACGACAAATGATTTATATCTTAATTGAAAGTATATTTTAGAATTATTTACTATTAAAACTACAATATTTCTTTATTTTAGTTTTAACATTAGATGCTACAATAGTCGAATGCATCGATGGAGTCTGTAAGTTCATGGCCAACAGGTAGGAAAAGACTTCATGAACAGAAATTCGAAATAATTATGTGTTGATTATTTAACTGAATTAAGAAATTCGTTTCAGAAGCAATTGTAAAAATTAAAATAACATAAAATTTAGATGCCTAATAAAGTATAAAATACACTACACGAGGATGTTACATTACATTTATGTAATACTTTGCTTAAACAAAACCAGTAATATTTAATTGTAACGAGTAACTTTGCTATGTTACATAGCCTTTGACACATGTAACTTTGTTTAGGGGGTATAATAATGAATTATTTTAATGAAATAAATTTTTAAAATATATTTGAAGTAATTACAATATATTGTATGTTTTGCAGTAGACTTGTAGATATAAAATATTTTAAATATATTATAGTCAATCAACACACTTCTAATTATTGTACAACATATTCTAACATGTAATTGAATAGGCAATTAATACAGTACAAAGTATTATTCATATTCGAATAAATTATTTAATTTATTTCTAATTTGTTGTTATGTTTTAATGGTTTGAGATCTGTAATAAGAGTATTGTTTGATCGGTAACAGAGATCATTCAACCCTTACGATATTGAGACACAACAAAAAAACAAATTAAATAATTACAAACTATATAAATAAAATAGATGTTTAATAAAATAATATTGAATATTAACAATTGATTATTTAGGATATGAAATAAGTCAAACAGGTATAAAGCCAGGACAACGGAAAATAGATGCAGTAACTACAAGACTCCGAAAATTGTTCAAGAGATACGCAGATTCTTAGGATTATGCAGTTATTTCCGCAGATTTACTCAGAATTTCGCAAATACTTCAAATCATTGACAGAGTTAACGAACAAAGAAAATGCTTTTACATGGATGAAAGAACAAGAAAATGCTTTCAATGAATTAAGATAAAAAAATAACGAACAGACCAATACTATACGAGTTACATTGTCAGGCCAACAGCTTTGGAATCGCACGTGTTCTTTTACAGCAAAATTTTAACAATTTATTAAATCCAGCTGCTTAATTAAATAGATAATCAATAGCCGCAGATCAGAAATGGAATCAGTTATTAAATGGAAACTTTAGCAGTCGTAAAATCTGTAAAACGATTTAGTTTTTATCTACTAGTAAGGCCATTTAAAGTAATAACAGATTGTAAAGCACTGAAATCGACAATGGCAAAACAAAATTTGATACCATGAATAGCAAGATGGTGGCTTCATTTAGAAAAGTACCAAATAGAATTAGAATACAGAACTTCTAAGAAAATGAAACATGTCGACGCTATTAGCAGAACACCCTATAATATAGGATAGAATAGGATATAAAAATAATGAGTCTACACGTATCCGACGAAGATTGGTTTTATTATCTATGCAACGACAAGATTAGAAATTGAAAGAAATTTATAATTAATTACAGAGAAAACCAACCACGAATGAAAAGAAACAGGTGCATACAGATTATGTACTAGAAAAAGAAAACAATATATCGTAAAAAAGACAAGACTTGGGTACTACCTGCAAACATCAAATGGAGAATAGTGAAACAAAACCATGATGATCTAGGTCACTTCGCAGAAAAGTCATTATTGGTTCCCAAGAATTCTCACTTGTTATATGGATCATTAGGGAGCATTTACCCGCAGCTCTAAAGGTAAGGTTTTAGTATACATAGATTCATTCACAAAACATGTTTTAGTTTGAACACTGAAAACCACAGCTACTACACTGGTACTCTAAGTAATGGATAACATCATTGAGACGCTTAGACCGCCAACGCAGCTAATCACAGACAGAGGAACAGCGAATTCTTCAAAGAAATTCGAAAAGTATTGTGAGGAAAATGGAATTCATTACATTACGATAGCTACAGCGACTCTTAGAGCAAACGTTAAAGTCGAGAGATATAACAGAACACTGTTATGACTACAATAAACAAATTGGAACAAATTATCAACATTGGGACAGAAATCTGAAAAGCATACAGTGTGCACAACAGGTAAAAGTATAAAACCAGGTTGGGGGTTCATATTAAGAAAAAGATGACTACCAGGAGGCAGAAACCGACAACCTAGATGATTAAGGACAATCATAGATATCAGAAAAGGCCGACTATAACCAGTTGAATGGCTTATACGCTACAAATTTGAATTTTGTATTATAACCTTGACCTAAATAAAATGTAAAAGATAGAAACAGTATAGCCAGAGCAGTCTCTTAAAGTTTGTCGTTTTATTTACTCTACGAATAAACACAGATACTGACAAATACCACTTTTATAGGCTTTTAGAGCCAATATATATATATATATATATATATATATATAAATGTGGGATATAATTTTAAATTAGACATAATTAGTTTGTAAGAAATAA
The DNA here is from genome assembly GCA_963678705.1 of Panorpa germanica. NCBI lineage: Eukaryota > Metazoa > Arthropoda > Insecta > Mecoptera > Panorpidae > Panorpa > Panorpa germanica. Next base: position 546,431 of record OY783218.1, read on the forward strand.
TAATTATAAAGAACTCTATAAAATAGGTTTGGAACTTTGCTAATATTAAGATGTATTTAGATGTTGCTAGCGCTGTTTTGAAACGACTTGTTGACCCTCTAAGCCGTTCATTTGACAGTTCGCTAGCAGAACGAGTAAGAGAACGGTTTTTAAAAACGTTTGAATTTTTTTTAAACGAATTGAATGCTGACGGCACATCTTGGGCGCGGCAAGATGATTGTAAAATGGCTGATACGTATACATATACAGTTTGTATGGCGTCATTGATAAAATTAAGAAAATGTTGTGTTAACTAGTTGTTAATGGCATTGAGAATTATAATCAGTTTAACTATATTTCTAGGTGTAATATTAGTTATTGTTACGACGTAGATAGTGTAGGGTGTGCATAAAAGTATAGTGTTAAATGCTAGGTTGTTTTTATCATTATAAAACGTTGCGAATGAAAACTATGTACTATTTATACTACGCAATACTTTGTGATATTCAATCATTGTAATAAGGTCTTCAAACCTAAGTATTGTATATAATCAAGTGATATTATAATTGTGAACTATTTTTGATATATTAACATTTTTGTAAAATAATTGTTTTTCTTTGAGAAATAATTAAATGAACTACTATTAAACAAAAGTTATGTGTAAACTATTCCTTAATAAACTATATTGTAAATGGAGGCTTAACTCAGGATTTATATAACATCAAAACTGCTAAAAACCACAGCTGGTAATCTAGCTAACACCCACTAAGGTGTAAGGTAGACCCACACTTGGAGACGTCAACCGGGATATGTTAATTTTCAACCCACATATATATATATATATATATATAATTATATTTTTGGCTTCCTAAAATGCCTGATATCCTAGGCGATGTCTGTAGACATAAAAAAATTGAAATTTTAATTACCTTAAAATATATATTAAAGCGCAAGAACAAATTGAGCTAACTTAGCTGAAACTGCAAGTGTTTGTACTTCATTACCGATGCCTTCTAATTAATGGATACTTACAATAAACACAAAATTAAATGAAAAATATTCTACATACTTAGGAAGAGTTTTAAAAAACATAGTTTTACGTATCCTTTGGTCTTGAACGTTATGTATAGAATACGATTCCAATTTCAGTGGCCACATTTGGCTTTGGTGCCGCTACTTCTTCCGAACGATATTTCTTTTCAAATGTTGACTCCGAGAAGCGAACTTAATTAAATTGTCTAGAAAACCCTCTAACACCATCCTTATAGTTCAGAACTGTCCCCCTGTGACATTCGCACCCTTACAAATCACTTGGAGGAAAACATTTGCAAGCCAAGAAAGAGAGAAAAGTAAGAGGAAAGAAACAGGACGTGTGTAATTGCACTTAATTATGTTATGAGAGTGAGATATGTAAGCTTCCACCAAATCGTTAGCAAAAGTGTGTAGAGCTTGTAGAGAAAAAGGAAAGTTTTCACGTGTGTTTATTCTATTTGATTGACCCTCCTAATATGTGTATCCAGTTACAAACTAGAACAATGTTTACCTAATGCGTACATTATTTTTGTGACTTCTAATTTTTATAATATGATTTATCTTAACTCTTTGTAATACAGAAATAGGTAACTGATGATTTTACTTACTTCCTCTTCGTTAATTAACAAAAATTTGAAATATATTACCAAATTCATAAAATGGAAATATCCTTTCTTTCTATTAAACTCATTATTATTATTAGAAAGTTTAAATACACACACACATATGTTATATATGTTACATATATTAATATATATATATATATATATATACTCGTATTTTATAAATATATATATATATATATATATATATATATATATATATTTATATATATATTATTATTGTAATATTAGTTTTAAGTTTTTGTATATCCTTTTTCGTCGATTTCCGATTATCTGAATATTAACAAATCGCACAAATCGAAAATTATGTCATTTACCTACACATTATCTATGTAAATAATGTAATGTACAGGAAAAGTAATGGAAAAAATGCAAAAAGAAATGTATTTAAATACGACATGGAGGTATTTTCTATGAAGGAAATGTTAATGAAAAAATCGTTCCTAATGCTTTAAATATTTGTAGTCATTAATTTATAGGTCTAAAATGGGCTTAAGAATATATTTTCTTAAATATCAGGTAGACGATTACAAAGTAACTATATTTTTGATATATTTACTTGATATAAATAGACAATTATATCGAAATGACTTCAATATTACCATTTATTATAAATAATAAATTGAAATATCTAATAACATTATAGTTATACTAAGTCATATGAAAATAACTATCAACACATTTCAGCTTAAACAAATTATTAACTCTTGTGATCTATTTAAAAAATTATTACCAACTTCAAAGCTTAAAAAATTATTACCTACTCTTAACTATACTTCAAAAGTAAATGCATCAATTTTTGGAAATAACCATAGTTTATTTGTCTTCCATAACAGACAATATAAAACTTTTAATGAAAAATTATTCTGAATATATCATGAAAATGTTGTACTTTCATAAACGTTATGGAAGTACGGAAGTGAGCAAAAAACATTAATGCATATTTAGCAAACAGCAAATAAAAATATTCTCAAACTAACAGTTTAGCCATAGGTGCATTTATAACATCTCCCTTAAAGAGCTGCTATGCAATAAGTAAGGAACCACCGCTTTTACTTACGACGAGATCAGCTATAATAACTATGCAACAGTCATATTATTATTCTCATTAACATATATTTCGGAATTACAATAGCTTTGCAAAAATGCAGTTGTAAACAACCAAGCAACTTAGACTTTTAGATAAATATATTACGACCGGCGCTGGTTTTCCGACGTGCAAATATTTTTTATGTAAATAAGTCTTTTTTGCCGATTTAGCTATACTCAACCTTTCAGCGTATTCTTTGCCTATTGCTAATCTACTAATTACAGTCAATGTTCTGATGAAAATGTTTCTCAAGAAAACGACACGAAAGCACCTCCTTAACATCAAATATTAAATTATGAGAGCGAAATGATGTAATTGACGCTTCTATTAACATAGCTTTGAAGCCAACTCAAAGAGAAATGCATAAGTTATTTAAAACTAGTGTTTTTAAAAATATTTTAATCAAATATTCAATCTAGTGTAAATATGTAGTAATCAATGCAATGTAACTTGAAGACCTGGCCAGGCTAAAATATTCTCCAGTTTCTGTACTGGAAGTACAGTTTATTTTAAGCAATAGTAAATTTCTTCGTGACATCAAAGTAATATAACAGACATTTCAAAATAATCGATTGTTTTGGGGAAATTATGTCGGTCCGCCTAAGGAGTTTTAAAAGCATATTCATATTTAATAATAATATTATTAATATGCACAATGATTCGAGCTCAAACTGTTGACAAGAGAGGACGTTATTTTAGTACTGTGTATGACGACTAATGAGACAAATGGATAAAAATGGATACGAAATGGTAAACCGTATGGGTTCCTAATCCCCTATCGGGTACCTCCTGTGTTGGAGGAGTGGGAAAGCTGACCAGTAATGGAGGACATCGGTAGAATAAAATACCAGGGGTGGACAGAAACTGGCATTAATTATGATGATTGGTAAATTTAATTTAAAAACAGTTACTGACTAGATACTAGACACCTCAGATCCGGCAAGGGTGCAAGAACAGGCCCTTGTGGGTAGTTAACTAGCTAGTGTTCGCAAAATATAGATAAAGAAAATCATTTTAGGAGAAGAGATTAAATTCAAAAATCTCTAACCAGACCTCAAGAATGACAATTGGGACAAAACAATGCAAAATAAAGATAAATGCCAACATCATTTATTCGAAAATAATTATATTAGAAAACAAAATGATCAGCTCTAATATAATCAATCGAAAAAAACGGAGCAAGAATGTAAAGCGAGGAAGGATAGCATACGTTAACTTTAAATACAGCTAGTTATTATGCAACAAAAATTTGCTGAACTAGAAAAAAAAATAAAATACCTTGAACTGCCAGAAAAAATAAGTGAAAGAAACAGAATGGATAAGGAAGAAAACAAAGAATTTAAAAAAAAAAGAATTAGATAACTCCCTATCACCTCCATAATGTGAAAGTAGCACAAGAATAGAAGTGCAACAAAAAGGTAGTAAAGTATTTCCGGTAGTAGGACAAGGAATTAAAAATTTTAGTGAATTTCACGAAAAACGTTGCAATATAATTGTTTTGATGTAGATGTTTTAATTCGTGAAAAAATTACCTTCGCTGAACTAGGATGATTATTATTTAGTAAAAATACTAAGTTTTTATTTTTTAACACTTATATTAACACACAATTTAAAATAAAAGGATATACATAACAATACAAATACGATGGTTCTTAAATTAATTAAATTTGCTCTTCTTGCTGGGTTGAGAGCTATAGATGAAGTGAAGATATTGCAACAGACCGCTTCAAACCCGAATATGAGAACAAAAGAGCAAATCTAAACTATATTTAACAACAGAAAGCATAATAATATAAAATAAATGAACAAATAAACAGAAAACAATACAATATTTCAATTAATCCAAAAAGAACAAAAATATTACATCAAATCGAGATTTTACTTTAACATAACTCCTGGGTTGGAATTTCTTAGGAATTCCTAAGCTTCCTGATTTTGGAGTATCGCTAAGTTGCGAACTGCTCTCTTGATGGGGCCTGTAGAAGTCTGCACTATAGCGACGCGTTGTTGTTGATCTGGACCAGATATCAATTTAGTAATTCGACCGAGGATCCAATTAAACGGAGGAGAATAATCGTCTTTTATTAGTACCAGCGAACCGATTGCCTTTTCAGGTCCTGAAGTTACCTTCCACTTAGGTCGCTGTTGAAAGAGATGAATGTAATCCGATGTCCATCTGCGCCAGTAGTGTTGGATGCACTGTTGAACATAATTGAATCGAGGCAGCTTGCTCATATTAGTAATATTTGAAGGATTTGGAATTGTAGTCAACGGGCGACCAATAAGATAGTGACCTGGGGTTAAGGGTAGGAAATCGGAAGGATCGTTGGACATTGCATATAAAGGTCGAGAATTTACCATTGCTTCTATTTGGACCAATATAGTATAAGTGTCCTCGTAAGTTAAGTTGGAATTTCCCAAAAATCTTTTTTAAATGTGATTTTCAACCACGACTAAAATATAGTTGAATCGGACCAAAGATATATATTTGAAATTTAAATAGATAATGTGTTTGTCACTTTGGATGTCATTCTATTTAATATAACAGCTGAACATAGTTCAAGTCGAAGTATTGTTATGGTTTTTAATGGTGACTTTAGATTTTGAACAGAGAAGTGTTGTATTGCAATTATTTTACTAAGGGGTGGCGTGGTATACTCAAAAATGTTAAGTTTGCTCAGATTGTCTAACAAAGATGTCCAATTAGTATGTAGCTTAAGCGGAATTGGATCATCCTAATTTAAATCATATGACCATAACATTTGCAATAGTATTTTAAAATTTATAATGTACGGTAAAAGAAGTCCTAAGGGATCAAATATTTTATGAATGAATGAGTTTTCTAATATATTTTGGTCAGGGTTAATGGTCATGTGATTTAATTTTATGTATTCGTTCATAAAATCTGAATATAACCTTTTAAGTTCTGGGTTTGCGATTAGTTTTTTCAAGTGGAAGAAATCGCTTCATTGCTAGAGATTTATATTTGTCAAGTAAGTTAGGGGATTCCTTGAATGGAATTGTTACAACAAATCGAACGTCTTCATTACGTGTCATGGTTTTTTGGTAATGAGTCTCGCATGCAATTTCTTCATTGGTGTGAGGGTTTGCATTTTCCACAGTGTCAATGTCCCAAAACTGTTGGAGTTGAGTTTGAAATTTCATGTTTTGTGACATATAAAAATGCATGGATCTAGTTCTATTACTAAATATCTATCTATATCTATACTATCTATTACTTGCTTAATAAATGCCAAAATATATCAGCGCCTAATAATAAATCAATCCCTTTGGATTTGAAGAATAATGGATCAGCAAGTTTAACATATTTTGGTAACTTTATATTTGGTGATTCAATGTCACATGTGGGTACGTTATCTGTTATTTTGTTAATGACAAAACAACTCAATGGTTTTGAGAAAGTATTGTGCATTGAGTTCAAATTTATGTTTACTTTATTATTTATTTGGGTTTTGGACCGTCCCAAACCTAATACTGCAATATTGGCGGGTTCAAAAGGTAATTGTAACTGGTTTGCTAATTCTTTTGTAATAAAGCTAGTCTGGCTATCGAGGAGAGCACGAGCCGTTACTAGTTTACCATTAGCATCAGGAATTTCGACTAGGGCTGTTGACAATAATACACTATTAGACTCAGAAACTTGACCTGTGAGAGTGAATTTATTATTATTATCATGATTTGACTCTACTGTTGGGATTGAATTGTGTAAAATAGTGTTATGCCTCCCTTGGCATAAGTGACAATTAAAAGGGGATGGACAACTTTCGGCAAAATGTCCAGGCCTTAAACAATTAAAGCATAAATTTTTCTTATTAATTTCAATATATCTATCATCAATAGTGAGCTTAGAGATACTAGGACATTTGTAAGTCAAAAGTTTATCATTACAGAAAAAACAGGTGGGTATTTTAGTAGAAACAAGTGATTTGCGTAAATTTTACCTGGGGGTAGGTTTGTTATTATCCCTTGTTTCTAAGATTTCGGCTCTTTCTGATAATATTTTTAACAGAGAGTGGGATTAGGTACTCTTGACTCCGGTGAAGAATACCACTTTTTCTAAGTATCTTTGTCGAGTTTCTTTAAAGTAATATGCGTAATGATAGCATCCCAACAATATTCTCGTGGTATTACGTTTTGTAGTGCCACTATATGTTTCCTTACGTGCGTGGTAATGGTTCTTAAATTGGCACTGGATTCAATATTTTTGGATGGCGTGTCTATAAAGGATTGCAAATGGTGAGCGATAATTAGTCGCTTATTATCATATCTATCTAATAGAAGTTGCCATGCTGAGTTATAATTTTCTGGTGTTACTTCCACGAGCGTAATAACCTCTAGAGCATCACCGAATAATAAGTTTCTTAAGTGATAAAATTTTGTGGACAAATCGTATTTTTGTTTGGAATGTACTAAGCTAATGAACATGGACTTAAACTGAGACCATTCCGTAATATCTCCACCAAATACTTTGATTTCTATTTTCCGTAATTGTTCTGATTTAGTATGTCCACAACAGCATTGGTTATTACTTTCGTTGATTTTAGTTTTTTGAATTTTCTGTTTCATCAATTACTTCATTCAGTAACGCCATTAATTTACTATATTTTTTTATGAAATCACTGACATCGACGTCTATTTTACTTATTTCTGTTTCATAATATCTGCCTTTCTAGGGCAATGGATTTAAATTGATCTAGAAGTGGATTAAGTAGGGAAAGTCGTATTTTTATTCCACTTAGCTGATATGTGGTTGCGTCGTTGGGATTAATTAGTTTAGACTCTTCGATATGCAAATTCAGTTCTTTAGTTAATGCTGCGCTTTAAATTTTCAGCTTTTTTGCCAATGCCATTGTAAACGAATAGTAAAATATATTTTATGCAAAAATTTAAAAATGTGGAATAAAGATTTTATAATAGAAAATAACAATCAAATTATTTATAATAAATTGAAATTATACTGAACTTGATACAAAACTGTTGAGTATAAACGCCAACCAAAACAATGCATTAACAATTAACTGAATAGATTGTGACGTCACACTATTGTGCTTCAATAGAATAGAAAAAATGAATAATACTTTTACAATAGAATTGTTTAGATAGGGTATCAATATTGCAATTTATAGAAATTCTGGACAAACGTTTGCCTGGTAGACAAATTGATATGACTATTTGGTAAACCGCACAAGTTGATTTTTAATAAATAATACGTACAAACATTAAACTCATCAAATAGATTAATAGAAAAAACTCCAAAATAAGATACTTGGTACAATTTATGAGAACGATAGTGCATGTAATAAATATAGGAAAAATAATATAATAGGAAATTCCCAGGTCACTTACTAATTTAAATGATCTATCCACTATGATACTGCCTCGTGATGATATTAAAACGCTGGATGCGGATGTCTGGCCACGATGAAGCTTGCTCGTATGGATGGTGTTTTCCAAGATCTTGAAGATAATTTTCTTTCGAATGCTCAGTGGAAATTCTCTGTTTGTTAACGTTGAATTTATCCGGCTCGAAGGACCAATGTTTTGTTGTAGATGTTTTAATTCGTGAAAAAATTACCTTCGCTGAACTAGGATCATTATTATTTACTAAAAATACTGGGTTTTTATTTTTTAACACTTATATTACCACACAATTTGAAATAAAAGGATATACATAACAATACAAATACGATGGTTCTTAAATTAATTAAATTTGCTCTTCTTGCTGGGTTGAGAGCTATAGATGAAGTAAAGATATTGCAACAGACCGCTTCAAACCCGAATATGAGAACAAAAGAGCAAATCTAAACTATATTTAATAACACAAAGCATAATAATATAAAATAAATGAACAAATAAACAGAAAACAATACAATATTTCAATTAATCCAAAAAGAACAAAAATATTACATCAAATCGAGATTTTACTTTAACAATAATAAAGATGCTAATAAAATAAATGTAAAAGATGGAAAATCGTACATAGTAGCTCTTAGCACTATGCTTAGTAACAACAACGTTTCGTGGCACTCGTATGAAAAAAGCAAAATAGACCAATTAAAGCTAACAAATTTCATCATTCCTGCATACCAGAAAAATTATAAAAGGACTTCGCATTAAAGAATATAAGATACTAGAAGCCATCAAAAATTTAAAATGGAAAACAAAACAGCCATTGAATATGTTCATGGTAATACTTACTGATGATGAAGATATAAATAAGATTTTTAAAAGTACCGATATACTCGGAATTAGAGTCGAAGTTCAAACACTAAGCAAATCTAACCTGGTCCCACAATGTACAATGCGACGTGTTAAATGTATTGGTAAACACTAAACTATGTTTTGCACAAAGTGGGCTAATACACCAACAAAATGCGTGGCGAAAGTAGTTCAGCAAATTATAGAGAATGTCTAATAGCGAATTCGCAACCGGATTTTTTTAATATTTTTTTATTGACATCCTAGAATATTACAATCTATCCATAGATATTTAGTAAGTCACATTGCAATATAACAACATGAAAGGAATATATCCAATAATACATCCTTATAAGGTATTATTATTTCCAAGTGCACATGAAAATGTACAGTTCAATATTTTAGTCAGCTGAGTACTTTATATATTTTAGTTGGCGACAAAATCAATTGGTAACTTTATTTTTAGCCTGCGCTCCCTTCTCACTTTCATCAGGTTCCCCGTAAAAGTGTTTATGTGATCATCCAGACGGTCTCTGTACTTGATGCTGATCTTTAAAATTTTGCCTTTGACCCTTGGTATTGGTATAAGCAGGTCGTGATGAATATCTTCCTTGGTTGTACCTCGTAGAGCATTTATAATAATACGTACAACCATGGATTGGCAGCGTTGTAGAATATCAATATTTGCAGCTGATTCCCAGAGTTGTATACACTAAGCCAATACAGGTTTCAATATAGACTTATATCATAATAGTTTATATTCCACAGATAACTTAGATTTATGGCCTATTAGCCAATACATTCTTTGTAACTTAAGTCCTAAGTTGACTACGTTTTGTAAAAATATGCTTTTTCCAAGTCGGACGTCGATCTAAGTAAATTGCTAGATATTAAACAGCAAAATCCGGAAATAATACAGAAAATTTACCAGAAAATCAACAACATGAAAGTAATAAGGATATGTTGTACAGCCCAGCTGTAATAGGCAAACCATATAAAAATAAAGAAAATAGTTTAAGGGATCAGATTTTGCAATTATTATTAAGCCAACTCAACCACCAAAAACAATTGTTCTCTATACTTAACGAGCGACTGACCAAACTGGATTATAGCTCTAAAGGAGCCTTACCTTAACAAAAAAAAATGAACATGGACCTCAGAATTATGGTGTGTAATGCCAAGAACTACTACAACAGAAGCATGAGCTACAGGTTGTGCTAGATATACAAAAAATTAATATGCGTTTAACATTGGAGACACTTTTCACAAATTAATCATAAATAAAATATAGAGAATATAAGGCTTATCACACAACCTACCCGGAAAACACTCCCAACGAAGGAAGTACTGTAACAATTAAAGATAATAATTCACACCATGATGGAATCAAACATAAAACTGATGACATCCAAGCTATTACGGTTAGTGTTACGACTAACACATATCCAGTTTATGTAATTGCAATCTATTGTTCACCAAAATATCTTCTTAAGAAAGAAAGGTATCTCGAATAGTTAAGAAATCGAAGTGAAAGATACATTATAGGTGGTGACTTTAATGCATAACACGGAGATCACGATGAACAACAACAAAAGAGAAAGAATTCTTAATTCAAATAAAATTTTAAAGACTTCTTTATCATAAAGAACATATCTGCAAATTATATACATATAGAAAAGTGGTGGGACATGAATTCGTATCATTTACTTATAGCTGTAATCCTTCGCGCAAATATTATAAACAAACGAAAGATGAGCCAGAAAAAACACAGAAAAAGCGGATAGATTCGCAAACTATCTCGAGGAAACATTCCAACCAAATGAGTTAGAAAAGGATGCACCAGACTAGAGTAAGACAATACAAGAAAAAGAAAATATTAGACCTTTTACAACCAAGGAAGTAAAAGGAAATCTACAAATATATCAGTAGTAAAAGAGCAGCAGGACTTAACTTAATTACTGGGATATAGTAAAATTATCAAATTCAATAATTAGTTCATTTCGTAGCTTTTAAAAAGTTGCTGTTGTGATTATGATACTCAAACTAGGGAAACCACCTAATAAAGCAGCATCTTACAGGCCAATACCTGTAATACCGGTAATAGCCAAATTATTTAAAAAAATATTACTTAAAAGGATAAAGCCAAGAATTGTAGATAAATGTCTGCTTCTATCCTATCAATTTGCTTTTAGAAATCGGCAATCAACGTGCATTAAAAAATAGTTTGGTCTGCAATTTTATTGGACGTGGCACAAACTTTTGATAAAGTAAGGCTTAATCTATAAATTAAAAACTTTCCTACCTAAGCAGCACTCAGTTATGCTCATATAATTAAAGTTTGAGTAATTTAGACTTTAATAAAAAAACAATTTGTTTTAGTTTTACTTAAATAATATTTATTTGATTCAATTACTAACTGCGCGATGCAGTTTATACATGAACTCAAATGGTGAGCCAGCTAATTACTATCTGCACGATGCAGATTATACATAAACTTGAACTGATTAGATTAAGACTAATACATTACTTATATACTATTTAACTATCTCTAGAGTGCTTGGTCAGCAAAGATACTGAAGAGACATTGTTAGTTTGTGTCGTGTGGAATGTATGCTATAACACCTCCCCTATAAGATAAAATCTTATGCTTGAAATGTAGCAAAAGGTTTTTGCAACTCTTCAATATTTTTGCTATCTATTTCTTGTGCATTTGCATTTTTTATTATTTTTATTTTTTTTTAAATATTTGATTATCTTATATACTACAATAGTAATTATTATGAATAATATGGGTAATAATGTATAATTAATTATGTGCACATAGGCTGAGATTTTTCTGTCATCGAAGTCTTCAGGTAGTAGGGCTAGGGTGGTCTGTAGCTTGTCTACGTTGCCCAGGTCCAGGTGTTTTAGGTTGGTCACGGTAGAGATGTTTAGGTGTTTGTTTTGGATCTCTGGTATTTTCGGCAGGGAAATGGTGTTCCAAGCTTCGACTTTCTCTTCTATATCCATGTATTGAAGAGTATTATCTGAAACAGAATATTGACAATCTCGTGCAAGGTGTATTATGTACGTTCCTTGTAGACGTATGTCACGCTGGCTGCTGCATGTTAAGGTGCCACTGGTTTCGTCATTTGTGATTAACATCCAGGTGTTGAATTCGATGTTCTGAATCTTGATGTCGGTTAGAGAAATCACTAAGGGTTGACATTTGCTGGTTGGCTGGTTTTGAATTAGTTCTATCTCGCAGGTGGTTTCCTTGATGTTGAGTGGTTCGCTAAGCTTGCATAGGAATTGATTGTTATATATTTCTTTGCAGGGTGCATTAAAATCTACATGTTTATACTCATTCACAATGGTGTATTGGGTTCTGGGAATAATCATTTGGAATTTATTGTTATAAGGTATGGGTATTGGATATAGTTTATAATACTTGAATATATTAGGGTTTACTAGTGGTATATTTATTACAAAAACGATTAAGTTTTTATTGGTGTTTGCTTTGTCTTTGCTAATAGTTTCATATTGTTGAATGTTCTCTGATGTAATATCGTAAGGCAGTTTGATATGTTTGGTTGTATCAACATGTTCTTTTATTGCTTGTAATTCTGCTAATAGGTAATCAGGTTCTAGGATTGAACCACTAAGCGTGTTTAGTTTAGCGAATGTTATGTCAGTGATTTTAATAATTCGGCATTAATTAATATCGCAGGTGTTGATTGCGGTAAGGATCCTGCAACAGTCAGGACTTCTTAGTAGTTGATTGTATTTTAATATATTTATTTATAATTAATTAATAAATAAATAATTCGTTTGTATTTCGGGATTTGAGTGCATGATGTATTTGTGCTTTGTAGGCCCATGTCGTTTAAATACTTCTAGGACCTCTTCTCTTGTTCTATTAAAAAGTCCTTGTGCTATAGGGGGCATTCGTATTATTAATTCGGTTGGTGAATTTTCAAATTCTTTTAGAAATTTGGCAAGTTTGTCAAGGCAGTTTTGTTGATTGCAGACAAGATTTATTGTGTGTCCAAATGTTCTGCCTCGCGTGAGTTTGTATAGGCCCTCTACGAGGTTATTAGTTCTTTTAGCTTTATTTAATATGTATTCGAAATTGGGTGTGTCCTTTGCTATTAACTTTGCGAATCCGTTGTAGTATCTTGGTTTTTCGTCTCTGGGGTTAAATTTGTCGTGAACTAGGTGTAGAATATAATCTGTCTTAGATTTATCGACAGGTAGTGTAGTGTGTTCGAATAGGACGTTAATTCCTTTCTCATTAAACTCGTTCGGAGTTCGGTTTTTCATTTTGGTTTTTCCTATGTTATCTACAGGTAGTGTAGTACATTCGAATAGTACATTACTTCCTTCTTCGTTAAGTTCGTTTGAAGTTGGGTTTTTCATTTTGGTTTTCACTAGGTTATCTACATGTGTTTCTCTTAATTTTTTATTTTTTAGGTCTTCTATTTTAGCTATATAAGTATCGGACACTTCTAGTACTTTAAAGGGTCCTGTGTTCTTTATTCGGCTTTTGCCCTGTTTTGATTTAGTGTTGAGGTATACCATATCTCCTTGTTTTACGTTTGGGTCTTTAACGGTAACATTTCTCTTATTAATAACCTGTTCTTTTCGATTTGCATTTATTTCTTTAATTTTTGAGTATAGGGTTGAGATTTTAGTTTTATGATTTTGGGTGTATAAGTCCATGAGTGTTTTATCATAATCCATAAGCAATACTGACTTGGTTTGTAAGTGTCCATTTATTATTTCAACAGGTTTATATGTTGTACTAGAATGTGGGGTTTCGTTATATCCTATAATAGCATATTTTATGATTGTTTCGGGTGTAAGGTCATGTTTATGTTTCACTATACGATATAGTTCTAGTATCGTGGAATGTGCTCGTTCTATTGGAGAATTACTTTCGTGTCTGTATGGTGTTGTTAGATGAATTTCGATTTTATGTAATTCTAGTAATTCTTTGATGAGATTATTTGAGAATTCAGTTCCTCCATCCATCGTAATATGATTAGGTATGCCGTGGTGTGAGAAATACGTTATTAGTTTATCGGCAATTTCTGTGGATGACCTATTGGCGATTTTGTATGCCTGTGTGTATTCTGAAAATACATCTATTATAGTAAGGAATTGGGTATTGTCTATACCAAACGTATCTATATGTAATTTCTCAAATGGTCTCTCAGGTGTTTCGATATTATTTAGCGGTGCTCTAATTGGTTTTCTGTTATATTTGCACTGTTTACATGTGCTGCAGTTATTGATGAAATTTTCAACATCTTTACGTAGACTAGACCACGTATATCTTTCGCAAATTAATTAATATGTGGCATCTATTCCTCGGTGCTGAGTTTTTCCCTCATGATATTGTTGAATTATGTATTTTTGATCGTCGGGATCCGTTTCAATGCTAACTCTCTTTATACAACGTATTAGCTTGTATTTGTCGAAGGTATTAATTTTTAGATCATTATAAATTTTGTATATATTATCATCACAATGTATATAATAGGTTTTATTTGGATTTAGTTTGGTTAGTGTGAATATTAATAAGTCGTGTTTTTCTTGATTTCCTTGAATACTTAATTTAATTTGTTCTTTACCGTCGATTTTAGTGTTTTTACATTGCATTGGTGTTGGTTCAGAGATAATTATTATTTGGATTCTTTTAGTTTCTAATGGGTCCTCGCTGATCGTGATGCCTGGTGTTGAATCTTCTTTTAAATGCATGGTGTTTGAATCTTCTGAGCTTTCCTCGCTGGGTATTTGGATTACAGGAGGGTGCTCTGTTATTAAGTTAGGTCTTTCATTTGCTACTATTTCTGGTAAGGGTTCTAAAACTGGTGTGTTTATTTCACTTCTCTCCGTATCGTCAGGGTTATTGTACAGGCTAGAGTTATCGTTATCTAGCGCGTCCGCTGCCGTCATGAAGTCGTCTAGAGCTGTTATAACTTCCGGATTGTTAAATAGACTGTCAAAATCCTCATTTTCAAGTGCATTTATTTTGATTCTACTCAGTGCGTCTGCATTCGTATTTTTCTTTCCCTTTTTGTATTCTACAGTATAGTCGTAGTCAGACAATTTAGTTTTCCACCTTATCATTTTCATGTTTGGGTCTTTTAATGAATCCAGCCACACAAGTGGTTTATGGTCAGTGACCATGGTGAATTTTCTTCCATATAAGTAGGGTCTAAAGTATTTTGTTGCCCAAATGATTGCTAAGAGTTCTTTTTCTATGGTGGAATAATTTTGTTCCGACTCGTTTAAAGTCCTCGATGCATATGCGACAGGTTTGTCGGATCCTATAGGTCCTTGCGAAAGTATCGCTCCCAGGGCATAATTGGACGCATCTGTAGTCAATACAAATGGTTTTTGAAAATCAGGGTATTGTAACAAAGGGGAATTGCACAATATTTCCTTCATTGTGTTGAATGCTTTGATGTATTCTTCGTCATGTTTTATTGCTACGTTTTTTCTAGTCATAGGCTAGTCTAGTCAACATCTAGTCATAGGCTTCGTTATTCCGGCGAAATCTATTATGAATTTTCTATAATACCCTACTAATCCCAGAAATGACTTTATTTCTGTTATTGTTTTTGGTGTAGGAAATTTTCTGATTGCCTCAATTTTTTTTGGGTTAGGTCTAACTCCTTCTGGGGTTATTACATGACCCAAAAATTCAGTTTCCTTTTTCAAGAATTCGCATTTGTCTATCTGCACCTTTATATTTGCACTTCTCAGTTTGTTCAATACTAATTTTAGTTTTGCCATGTGTTCTTGTAGCGATGTCGAGTATATTAGTATATCATCTAAATAAACTAAACAAGTGTGGGGCATTAGATCTCTGAGGATGTTATCCATCACTCTTTGAAAAGTGGCGGGGGCGTTCTTTAACCCGAATGGCATACGTCTAAACTCATAATGCCCATTCTCGACGTTAAACGCAGTTTTAGGAATATCAGATTCCTTCATTTCTATTTGATGAAACCCACTATCAAGATCTAATGTTGTAAAATATTGACTTTTACCTAGTTTGTCAAGTATGTCGGCGATGTTGGGTATTGGATACCTGTCATCAATAGTTTTGTTATTTAGATTACGGTAGTCTATAACCATTCTAAATTTCTTTTTTCCACTTGCGTCATCCTTTTTGGGTACCATCCATACAGGTGATGACCACGGTGAGTTTGACAATTGAATAATTTTGTCGTGGAGTAGTTTATTTATTTGTTTCTTTATTTCCTCCTTATAGATATAAGGATATCTATAAGTTTTTGTATATATGGGTTCGTCATTATTAGTTTTAATTTCGTGTTTGATGTTATTTATGAAACTAAGTTGCTCTTCTTCTTTTCTAAATAGATCGGCATAATCGTTTAGTAGTTTGTGTAAATTAAATTTCTCTTCCTCATTAAGGTGATTATGTCGAATCTCTATTTTGTTTAACTGAGCTTTTGTTATACATTGAAAATGAATAGGTATTACCGCATTTTCGGTCGTCAATTTTTGATTAATAAAGTCTAGTTTAAACTTCCTTAATAGCTCCATACCGAGTAGTCCATCGTATTTTTTGTTAAATTTGAATAGATATAATTTAAGCGTTTCTTCTGGAGAATTAAAAATCGGAAATAATGGTACTCGTGCAACTTCGTTGTGCTTGCTGGTATTATGGGCTGTTTTTATAACAAAAGGCTCGTTACTTATAGTTTCAGGTAAATATTTATATATAATTTCGGGGTTAATTAATGAGCGATTGCTTCCTGTGTCTATTAATAGTTTTATATTTAAAATAGGATCTATAATGTATGGTAACGCATTATAGTCTATGTTATTTAGGATTATTTGTTCTCTGTAATACTGCTGTCCACGTGAAAATTTGCGTTTTCTTCTTGTGGTTCTTCTTCGGGTTGATATTCAGTGTATTGCGAAAAATCATATTCTTGATATTCTTCTTCTTGTTCCTCCTCCTGTTTTTCGGTAAAGTTTAACTCTTCCGCAATATAATTTTGTCCTGGTCTTGAAAATTGGGGTCTCCAATTACTCTGTACTCTGTTACCAGAGTTAGTATCCATTGGCGTCCAATGGCGTCTTATTGGTTGGTTTGGCTTTTTGTTCCAAACGTTAGTTTGGATTGATGTTTTTGGTTGCGGAGGATTGTTATGTGGGTTGGTTGGGTTACGGTATGTTGATGTGTTTTGGGAATTATATTTTGGTATATGGTTTTAAAATACGGGGTTAATTTTTGATTTATCGAAGTTAGGATAGAAGTTTTTTTGTAGGAATTGTTGAGGAGTTTTGATAGGTTTAATGTCTGGTCTTATTAATTTATTTTGTTGTATTTTGCTAGTTTTTAATGTGTCTTCTCGGACTATTATTTTCAGGGCGTCCTCCATCTTGCTTAGGCTTTGTAGCCTTAGTTGACATCCTAGAGGGTCGTTTAGTCCGGTTAGGAAACTTTCTAAAGTTAGGTTAGCGTATGTTTCCATTTTCGCATATTGTATAGTAACAGTTGGTTTACTAATGCGAATACTATTAATTAAGTCGTTTTGTATTTTTATACAACGATCATAAAATGATAAAGCAGTTTCGTTTATATCTTGCTTAAGTAGCATTAAATCTCTGATTAGCGATGTTTCGCTTTTGTGGTTTCCGAAGTGGGTAATTAATAATTTTTTTAAGTCATCCCAATCATCAATATCTCTGTTCTCTAGTGTAGCTTCGGCTTTACCAACAATCTTAGATTTTATTCCCATGAGTATTAGGGCATTGTGTTTTTTGGCTTCCAATCGGTCCTCATCTTCAGTGGGGAATTGACCAAAATTTTGTATAATAATTTGGCAGTGTTTTATGAATTCTGCCAATGAATTCTCTTCATTGAATTCTTTTATATAGTTTAAATAGCCCGTAAAATTCGCCATTTTTAATTAATAGGGTAATTTAATTTTTTAAAAATTATTATTTTAATTAATATTTGATTATTTTATTACGTTATGTAATTAATATTTTATTTTAATATTATTTTTAATATTAATTTTGATATTTTTAATTTTCATTAGGCCTATATAAGCGATTTATATTCCTTTTTAGAAAATTATTATTTAATTATTATGTATTACGTTGTGTAATATTTATTTTAATATTATTTTTAATATTTGGTAGGCCTGTATAAGCGATTTATACTTCTTTTTTTTTAAATTTAATACCTGTTTTTAGGCCTGTATAAGCGATTTATACTCCTTTTTTGAACAGGAAATATTATTGTAAAAATAATAATAATTTTTGTTTTTGGGAAGTGTGAATATAGAAAGGAAATATGAATGAGTACTCACATTACGATTATCACCGCGATGCCTTGCGAGATCTTCATGTCCATATGCTGCTGCTAGTGGGTCGATGAGTCTCGGAGCACTTAAACTTCTGTTTCTTTTTCACTCCACTATTTATTAAGTTTACTTTATTCTTTAACTTTATTTTTGTAGGTTTCGAAATATTAGGTTAACCATAAAAATGGAAAAATTTACAGCGATTGTTATTCCTTAATATCCGTACGACTGCGCCAATTTAATAAAAAAACAATTTATTTTAGTTTTACTTAAATAATATTTATTTGATTCAATTACTAACTGCGCGATGCAGTTTATACATGAACTCAAATGGTGAGCCAGCTAATTACTATCTGCACGATGCAGATTATACATAAACTTAAACTGATTAGATTAAGACTAATACATTACTTATATACTATTTTACTATCTCTAGAGTGCTTGGTCAGCAAAGATACTGAAGAGACATTGTTAGTTTGTGTCGTGTGGAATGTGTGCTATAACAATATATAACTGACAGATACTTTCGAGTGAAACAGGAAGAAGCATTTCCAGATTAGAAATAAAAGCAGGAATTCCACAGGGAAGTGTTTTGTGTATTGTACCTGCTATATACTGTAGATATTCTTACACTCGCTAATAGGACAATAGCAACTCTTTCTAATGATACTGCCATACTAGCAGTTGGTATAATAAGTGAAAAATATACCAACGTTAATATACCAATATTCCAAATAGCTACCAACAGCTTTTGACGAAATATATAATTGGACAAAACGATATAAAATTAGATTAAATAAATTGAAATCGGTTCGGTTAAATCGAAATAGTGAAAACTTTACAAATAGAAAGATTGAGAATATCCAAATATATATTAATAATAATGTAGTTCCTTACTCAAACACAGAAAAGTACCAGGGTTGTACACTAGATGCTAAACTGCGCTGGAAAGAACACTGGCTCATTGAAAAGGATTCCACTCTGTCAGTACAAATAAGATATTAATATACAAAAAGATGCTTAAACAAGTTTGGACTTATGGTATTCAGCTAGGAAGCTGTTCTCTGGGACTTAAGGATAAAAACTATAGACACTACAATAAGAAAATTCACCAAGAGTCACTAGCAAAGACTATTCTGGTACGGGTATGATATACAGCTATGGAGATATACCAGTCAGACTAACAAGAATTTAATTTAAAGGTTTCAAACAAAGTGCCAAGAAACATAGTGGTAACACCCAGGCAATAACGAAATTTTCCAAGAGTCACTAGGAAAGAGTCGAACAACATGTTAATGACGAAGTAACACACCTACTGGACAACGATGGAGAAACAAAGAGAAGACTAAGAATTAAATTAAATGTAATAAAATGTAATCCATATTTATGTTAAATATTTTATATTTATTTTATATTGTGAATCGCAATAAGAATGTACCTATATATTTTGGGTGTTTAAAAAAAAATTAAGAAGTAAGTTAGAACGATAATGTTTACTTTCGGTAAACTCGAGATTTCCTCTTCCTACCTATATCTCATTCCTATATCCTATATCGATTAAAAGAGAAATAGTTGAAAAGAAAATTTGAATAGAGCTTTTTAAAACACTCCGTAATAGAGATATATAATCTATTATTATATTGGACTACCTCAAACATTGAGATACTCCAAAGATTTCAATCCAAAATGCTAAGGATTGTTAAGAATGCACCATGGTTTATACCTAATCACATAATGCATCGAGACCTGGATATACCAGTAAAAGAAGAAATAGTGCTTTGAACCAAAGTATACAAGGAGAGAATAATAGAACTTCCAAGCAATTTGGTTAGGTGTTTAATGTCCAATATTTCACGCAATACAGTACGCAGACTGAAAAAGAAGTTGCCTCAGGACCTACTAGCCAAATAAACAGAATCTAGGATCTATTAAAATTGAGGGATGAGTCCATGGGCATATTCCGCGCAAGACAGTTTATTTTGACATACTTATCACTGAATGTCCTATAGGCAGGACAGATTGTAATAATCTTGAGTAATCAAAAAAAAATTATATTGGACAAAATATAATCTACAATTAACCAGAAATTAAAAAGAGATCATAATTGTATTTAATACATAATTCTGATCTTAAAAATCTTAATCTTAAGATCTTATCTGTAAAACTAGAAATCTCACTAAAGATTCGTATAGATCTTTTTGTGGACAATTATATTATCTTTACTTTTATTAATGAGTTTTTGTAGTAATGTTTAGAATTAAAAAATTTATAAGCAAAAATAAATCTAAAGTTAATTGGTGTAATAAACAAACTGTACTACTATAGTATTATAGATATAGATATATTTAGATAATTAGATTACAACCTTATTTTGAAGATGGCGACCGAATGGGGCTGCTTTGCACCGTGAATGTAATATTTAATTCCAAGTGTTACTCCCTTAAATGATTTAATACAATAAGAATGTAATATATTAACATGATTAAATTATATTTTTTACAACCCGTAAGAATAAATCATACTATAATTAGAAAATTTCACTCAGTATCCTGTATTTCTATACCTCCTTTTATTGAAGGTAAAAACTATACTTTCTGAAACTATTAATTAAGTTTTTTCTGTGTTCTTACCAACCATATGTTAATTAAAATTAATATTACTAATTATCTCTTACCAGCTGTGAATTTAATAATCATAAGTTTTAATGCGCAATAACATGTGCGAGTATATATGTATTTCATAATTTACTTCTATATAGCATAGACGCTCCTTATATCTTGTTTATCGGTATCTAATTATTATGCTTCGTTTTTTGCATGACATTACACTCATACATACGGTTACTAATGTAAAATCATAAATCATAATCATTTTTATAGCATAAATATTTTCCTTTGAAGTTTGTGTGTAACTTAAGTTACAACATGGTCAAATCGGTTTAACTTACTATCTATTTTTGATAAGTTAGAAATAGAGATGCAAAATTTATTTATTTTCTTTAAATGATATATGGTAAATACATTCGCTCGAATACTAACCGGGGGTAAATGAGGAGACTAATATTATGTCGCAAATATAAATATGATAATTAGAATAGAAATTTACAGTGCAGTATTAATTATGTAAATGTATTGCTGTAGTATGGAGTGCTTAAGTGAAGGGAGTGGGTGAGAAGGCGTTGGGGTCAGTACATTAAGTAGCGGTGGTGCTCGAATGTGGCGATAGAGGATAGGAGTTCTGGGAGGTAGCCGCGCTAAAAACTATGTGTCGTGATGCAAAAAGTGTCAGTGGAGGTGCAGGAGAAATAAATTAAAAGTGCAAGAACGAGAACGATAAGTGACAGAATGACAAGGAGCGGAGGCGCTGGGGTTGGGAATGTTTAGGAACGAAATAAGTGAAAATAAATTATAACAAGCTTTTATCTTATCGAACAATTATTAAAAAATAGTGCACTTATAAGGATAAAATGTAGGTTAAAAGTATTAATTTTTAAAATTAATTGGTTTGCAGGGGAGTGGAAGCGTAGGATTATTTAATTAAAGCGCTAATCGACGATGCTCAAAGAAGTAGCAAGCAGGGTTGCTGAGCATAGGCTGTGATACAGAAAAGAGGAGCTCTGTGGCGGAGGTTTAGAGGAATCAATTTAAAAGTTCGGAAACGTTAGAGAGCATGCAGCTAAGAGGTGATGATTGTAATCTAAGGGCGAGGCACATTGGTGTAAATACAACAATTAGAACCAATTAAAGGAACATTAATTTAAAAAATGATATATTTTAGTGAAAATTATAAAAAAATACTATTTTGCATTTATTATTATATTTTGTAAATTCAATTTAGCTAATAACTTTTATTTAATTATAAATATTATATACACGGCGTTTTGTAACGGGGCTAGTCCTTCTATATTATAATGTTACAAATGAAAGTTTATTTGTTTATATGTTTATTTGTTTATATGTTTATTTGTTTATAAGTTTATTTGTTTATATGTTTATTTGTTTACTCGTTTAGTTTACACGAATTGTATAGCTCGAAAACACCTTTGCGATTTTTTGGAAAAACTAAAGAAATGTTTTATACTTTTTGCTCTATTTCTCTACTTTTAATTCGTAAAATATAGAAAGTTGAAAATTGACATGTGTGTAATACACATGGTGTTCAATGCTAACATTTTTTAAAATTAGAAAGTGAAGCATTGGAAAAGGAGGCATTGAGAAAATTAGGGGGCCTGGTAGGTAACATTGCAAAAAACTCAAATTTTGGATTACTTAATAATGAAATATAGAAATGCAAAATTTAAAACATTTATTTAGGGGCAAGAAAGCGGTTTCTGCTGAGGGTAAAAATTGGGCAGCAAAAGTAGATAAAATTACGAATAAATTAAAAATATTTTATATTTTGTTAAAAAAAATATATTTTTTTAGTTAATTTATATGAAAAATTATTTTGTTATTGAACGAGTTAAATATTTCAATTTGAAAATTAAATTACGAATTACTTAGTTGGATTCAAATTAAACACACTAAAAAGTCGTCGCTTTACGACGGGGGTAAGCTTTGGTTATTTATAATATTGGATAGAAATTCAAATTTTTTATATATTGACGATGTTCACCCCCTTTGGAAATATGCTAATGACTAATTTCTTCCAAGACAAATTTTTAAAAAGCTTTGAGGAAGACCTATCTAAGTACAGTATAAGAAAACTTGTTGTGAAGACAGCCAATGGTATATTGCACGAGTTGTAGCTAAAATAATATATTACCAACCTTACGTGATATCCACATATGCTTGTTTGGCTACGAATATTCAATATGAATGGCACGAAAACCTTTGTAGTTCGTATTTACAACGCAAAGTGTGTACATGTACACACTTCGCTGTAGTAGCGATAAAGAACACACATCGAAAAATTTGAATCTGATAGTCTCAGCAAAATGCAAATAAACACACATGTGTGGACAAAGGGTAAGACTTTTAAGCTATTTTGTATTGGTGCCGTTATGACTAAATATGAAAAAAAAATATTTTTTTTAATTAAAATTTCAATAACATTTTAGAATTTTATTTAAATCTTCAATATTATTAAACATATTCATTTTTAAAATTATAAATAATATACTCTACTCTAAATAAGTGTCACCGTCTTGGTAATGGAATAAGAACAAATTAATTTTTTGTATATTCTATATAAACACAACATTTATTGTTTGTTTAAACATAAACTTAATTAATATGTAAATACTATTTATAATGTTAAAACGATAAATAAATAATATATATATACATATACTCCACCAAAGTAAATTTGTACAAAGCTCGTCTGTCGGTGCAACAGTGACCATATACCCATGGACTCAATGGATAACTTTGTACGAAATAACGGCAAAGACAGTTGATACTTGGACTTAACAGAACTCACTGTGCATAATGTTAAGTTTTTATAAAATTAGATAAAAAGGTATCCATAATTTAAACAAGAAACTTTAAATGTCCTTTCTTTGATTTCAGGTAAAATAGTATGATTCAAGTTAATCAGTGTAATTATTATAATGTTTATGTAAATTACTAAAATAAAAATCTTTTATTTCAGAAGCAACACATAAGTTTGAGTAAAAATTTACAATTCCTAATAGAATGTCTTATATACCGACATTTCTAGTAAATATTTGTTGTAAGATAATAGTTCAAGTGCCTTAGTGAATAGTATAGCTTTAGTAACTGCTATTGTAGTTATTAATATACAATTATATTTGGAATGTTTGTGGTTGTGAAGGTTACACAGCAGAATACATAAGTGAATTCTTCATACGTTAAAGATACCAGCACTAGTGAGATGTTCGAGTTTTCCAGGTTATATGGTGATTTGTGACTAATTTCCAAATACATGGATCAATAAAACCATTTATCTATTGTTTACACTAGAAAAATTTGGAAATTATTTAACATTCCAGCTATCAAACCGAAAATTAACCAATAGTAACCTGTTACCCCCACAAAGCGCCCCGCAAATGACAAATAAGAAAATGTTCTACTTGGCTTACTGGCGAGTAGGGGTGAAATAAGATAGCTACCGCCGATTTACAGGATTGCACGAAGTTGCCATTCTCCTAAAAAAAGGACAAATAACTTTCAAATGAACAGGAAAAAGTAAAAGATTATGGGTATACGAGACAAGGGATCAAAACCCCAGAACCCCCGCGAACCGTTAGCAAGCGACCGCTCAGTACTCCTGGTAAGTGACCAGCCGAGGATACTGGATGATAAGCGGATCTGTCCCAGTGCGAGATGCAATAAATATAAAAAGAAAAATATTTAAGGAAATCCCTGAGTGCGTACATAAAGAACAAGGTATAACACTATCACCTCAATCAATGAGAACGCTACAATATCTAATTAATAGCAAAAAGGAGCATCCTCCTAATGTTCCTAACTAAGAGCGATGCTCAAACCAGCCATGAAGATGCTTAAAGTAAGATAAGCACCAAAAAGCGACTACGTAATAGTACAGGAGAAAAAATGAATAAAGCTCTCTGTAAGACTAAGCAAACAAAAATTTACTACTGCCTAAATCCTGCTGTTCCGACAACAAACAGATTTAGTTTACTAGACAAGGATGACTACGAAGAAGACATTGTGACTGATGCCACTATAATACATTAAATAAAGGAGAAGCAAAACACCTCCAATGTTTGTTAGAAGTGTAGGTGATACAAATTCACTAGCTCGTCTGCTGGAGCAAATTGCAAAAGAAAAGTACGTCTTTAGGATTTTCTAAAGAGATAAAGGAAAAATCCAAGCAAAAACGATGAAAGTTTACGAAACTATAGTAAAGGTGCTGAAGAATAGAAACACAGAATACATTTCTTACTAGAAGAAACAAGATCGTACCTTCAAAGTAGTGCAGAGGAGTATGTATAGCTCATGTAAAGTAGATGTGTTGCGAGAGTAGATAGAGGAATACGGCCGCAAAGTAATACACATTAGTAATTTTCGTCACAGATTGACTAAAACTCCACTACAAATGTTTTTTGTAAATTTAGAAACTCAGGAAAATAACAAAGAAATCTACAAAATAGAGTTTTTACTGAACACAAATTACATTTTGAACCTCGCAACAGAAACAGAGAGACATATCAAAAACTTTTGCGAAAGACAGCCAAGGTGCGTAAAATAGCGCAACACCACGCGACTCGGTAATGCGTTATGCAAGAAAAAACAAAAAACGTCAAATTTCTTTGAACCTAGCAAATTATAGAGGAAGTCTAATATATAAAGACCTGCACAAAAAGAAATACCCGGCACTACGAAAGAAGAAAATTCCACAACAATTCTTAGATGCAAGCAAAACTATCCTCCAACCCAGATATACAGACCTACTCGGACTGGGATAACATATGCGCAAGCAGTAAGCCAAGATGAGCCAGCGAGGCAGCCTAAATCTGAAAACACCTGAAATAAAAATGATATAACAGATCTCAAACAAATGATGAAAGAACTAATGAAACAAATGAGCACCATGCTGAATTTGTTAACATCTCTTGTTACAAAAATTAGTTTTCATGCAGTATAGAATAGCATTCAGGAATGCTAATGGCGTTTTCCAGCATAGAAAAGAAGTTCAAACTTTTTTAATTACCAACAAAATTGATATTATGTTAGTATCCGAAACTCATTTTACAAAAAAGAACTATGTGCAAGTAAGAAATTACTCAACGTACCACACAATGCATCCAGATTTATCTGCTTATGAAGGAACAGCTATCATTATAAGGACTTGTATTAAACACCACGGAGAAGGCAAATATAAGCAGGATAACATGCAAGCTACAAACGTGGTCATAGAGCATTGGAATAGACCTATCACTATATCAGCTGTTCACTGCTTACCAAAAACTCTATATCAGGAACTCAGTTTTCAAATCTGTTTCAACTCTTAGGATATCGATATACATGTGGAGACTTCATTGCTAAGCATCCACAATGAGGACCTAGACTGACAACAACGTAGAAGTTATGTCCACAGGCGAACCCACCTACAGGACAACTGACAAGGCAAAATTCCATTTAAAATAAACACCTCTTTATTATCAAAGGTATGTCTTGGGGGCGACCCTGTAACCCCAACCAAGCGCGTCCCCAGGTGGCGGATAGGAGAATGGTCGAATAATCTTGGACGGTGGGCTGGAGGGAAATAAAATACCTCCCGCGGACCAACAAGATTATAAAAAACTATGGCTATGTACACTGATAAAGAATATAAAACTACGGGACAAGGGGTCGGATCCCTAGAACCGGCACTTGAGAGGGTGGTGAAGCAGGCTCCCCTTAGGTCGTCATCAAGCAACTGTGGATCGCATACGGTGGTATACCAGGCCGATGCGGGAAATTAAGCTACTGCAAAAGAGAAGACACACGCTTTTCAGAGAAGCAGGAAGATCATAAGATCGCCAGTTCGGAGCAGCTCAATGCCAAACCTGTTCTGTAAATCGAAAATATTTACTGAGGGGAATGTCAAAATGGAAGAAAATGAAAGGAAGAGGAAAAGAATTGAAAATCCGGAAAAGGAGGAAAACATAGAGAAACAATTGGAGCCAAATGAAATCCAACATCTCATACAAATGATTGTTAAAGAAACGGCGAATCAGGAGAAAATTGTTAAAGAAAACTTTAATACAAACAGGGAAATTAGAGATATCTCTGCCAGACTGACCCTCCATGTCGGAAAACTAAAAGCAGAAGTGATACAAAAGGCACTTGGAAGATTATCTATAAGAGGAGACACTGCAGAAATGGAGGATCAAACCGACACCGAAAAAATAAAAGAAATAGCTTCAAAAGGAGAAAGGGAAGAATAGAAAATAACAACGAAAAATGCAGTAATTTAAAGTACTACTCCTAAGGAAAACAAGAATGCGCTACAAATAGAAGACAAAATAGCGAAATTAAAGCAGGAAAGGATAGGAGACATAAACTTGGCAGAGGCTTTAGATCTAGTCCACGAAAGTTGGCCTAAGGAAGCATTTAAGTCAACTAACATGGTTAGAGGTAAAGTTATGATAAGAGTACCACTTATGGTAAGAGGTGAGCGAGGATAATCCTCTTGTAAGATGACTTAGCGAAAGAATACCGCAGATAGAGGATATTATCAGAAAAAAACTGATACAACCAGGAAAACTAATATGCATGGAGAACAAAAGCATTATAATCCAGGATAATGGAGAAAAAGAAGCTGGTAGCAGTTACACATATCTCGCAGGTCTGAATGGCCCAGGATGTAACAGCGTTATTAGAGAAAGTAAAGACCATCTCTAAAAAGGAGAGAAGGAAAGAACCTATATTTATATGCTCGAAGGATGGCTGGAGTTCCAGCTTCGCAAAATCATAGAACTCATTTTTGGAGATCAAGGTTATCACATAATTCTACATACGAGAAGTGATGGAGAAATAGTACAGGAAGGAAAACCACAGGAATGGCAAAAAATAGGAAGGACAAACAAGAGGACAAGTAGAGAAACACTAGTGGTTAAACCACGAGAAGCTGGAAAATCATATGTAGTTATAGTAAGGCATAGGAAAAAGAACATCAACAAAGAAGAGTTAGACGTGCAAATTAAGAGCATAGAAAAACAGCTGAGGGGTATGTGAAGCTGAGTGTTTCTGGCGGCAAAAGAGGAAATGGCGAATCACTAAAAGCTGCGGTCCAAGTAAAAATGAAAGACCTAGTGGAGGCGAAACTAGTGAAAAGGAAAAGAAACATAACAGTCATAGATATAGATGAAACAATCACGGAAGAAGAACTATTAAAATCAATAGTAACAGAGCTGTCTAGCTCAAAAATCAAGAGGGAAAACATCACCATCAAAATGACGGTTAAACCAAATAGCAGGGAGCTTAGATACGCAAATATAGCTCTGCCAATAAATAAAGTTAATTTAGTCCAGAAAGAAAATCAAAATAGGATGGACTAGATGCAGGATAGTTACAAGATTCAGTTGCGCCACTGAAATGCTACAAATGTCAACAGTTTGGGCATCTTGCTAGGGCATGCAACAGTGAGGAGAACATAAGCACAAAATGTATAAAGTGCGGAGAGCAAGGGCATAGAGCAAGTGTCTGTTTGAACAAAATATATTGCTGGTCCTACAAAGTAAAAGGTCATGGGGCAAACGAAATGGCATGCCCAAATTATCAAAAACATGTAAAAGAACTTAGGAAAACGGGAGCGCCTGTCAGTGCGACAAAATGAAAATGACGAAAATGAAAATAATCCAAGTTAATGTGGATAGAGGGAGAGCAGCATTTGACTTACTACATAGCACTTGTCGGGACAAACACATAGACGTCGCCATTGTGGCAGAACCAAACAAGAAACTGGCTAGTAAAGGATCCTGGCTTAGCGATTTGAATATGGACGCAGCAATTAGGGTATTCAGCAAAGAAGTTAGTATACTAAAATGAGACACAGAACAATAAGGATTTGTATGGGTGGAACTTGAGGACCTTGTTGTTTACTCTTGTTACGCATCACCGAATATAAGTGAACAAGAATTTAAGTCCTATTTCCAGACACTGGGGAAAGCCTAAAATGACAAAAGAAGCAGGTGCTAGTAGCGGGTGACCTAAACGCTAATTCATTTGAGTTTGGGGTCCTAAGGAAGACAAGAAAGGAAAGGCACTGGTGGACTGGATAGCAGAACTTTCACTAGTTGTGCAGAACAGAGGGAAAGAGCCGACCTTTGTAAGAAGAGGCAGTCATTCCCATATCGACATAACACTAACGTCTGAAGAAATAGCCAATCGAATAACAGAATGGAAAGTGGCGGAGGAAGAAAACCTTAGCTTTCATAGGGATATCTACCTTAATGTTATTTCAGCTAATTCTAGAACGACACAAATGAGCGAAGCAAGATGAGCATAAAAAAATGTTAAATAAAGCTACCAAGGAAATAAGAGAGTTGCTGGATAGTGTGAGAGAGAAAATCATTTAGAACTATTTAACAAAACTAGTAACTGGTCGAGTTATGAAAGAACCACCTACCATAAAATACAAATACTTGACTCAGCTATTTAACGCTATTATAAAACTAGCTTCTACGCGCTTCAATGGAATGTAGCAGAAATCATAATGATTCCTAAGCTGGAAAAAAATCCGCATGATGTTACGTCTTTTCGTCCAATAAGCCGTCTCCCGACAACCTCCACAGTTCTCGAGAAATTGTTCCTCTTGAGATTGACACCAAAATGTTTAAAGCTAAAAACTGATACCAGACCACTAGTTTGGTTTCCGGCAAAACCACGCAACGAAAGAGCTAGTTCATCGAATTGTCAATATAATCCACAGTACTCTTGAGAACAAACAGTTTTGGTCGGCACCGTTCCTTGATATGACGCAGGCTTTTGACAAAGTTTGTCATACCGGAATTTATTATAAAATCAAGAGGAATCTACCGATACATTTTTATACGGTATTCAAATCATGTCTTGAGGATAGACACTTCCTGGTAAAATACAACAACGCCACAACAAACCTGCATTAAATAAAAGAAGTATTACGTAATTGAACTCTACTTGGCCCACTCCTTTACCTACTGTATACTAGAGATCTACCTACAACGCCTCAAACAAACAGATATACGTTTGCAGACGAAACTGCTTTATAAGCTGTCAGTCATGATCCTGTAACTGCTTAACAAAACCCTTAGCAAAATATAACCTCAGTACAAAAATGGATGACAAAATGGTGCATCAGAGTCAACTAATCCAAATGCGAACACATAACATTTTCGCTAGAGAAAAAAACATGTCCACTAGTGTCACTTTATAACAAAATTATATCACAAGCGAATGCCGTTAAATATCTACGAATTTACTTAGATCGACGCCTGACTTCGCAGAAGCATTTTTTTATGAAACGTAAACAACTTCGGCTCAAACTACAAAGAATGTACTGGCTAATAGGCCATACATCTAAGTTATCTGTCGATTGTAAATGACCACCGATTACCAGGTTAATATAACCGAGAAAAAAGTGATTTTTAGAAGTCACTTAAATAAAACAAGAAAGTCCATTGGCTAGAACATTGCATATTTTATCAAACAATATAGCATCCATTGTTTAGTGACCTTGGCACTCAATAACAAAAATTATTGAATATAAATTATACTAAACATTGTTGATTGCAACAATATAATAATTGAAAAAAAAGAATACTACGTGGCTCCCTTAGGGGCTTAAGGATGCTTCCCGAAGTGCATAGAAGTGGAGTTTTAAAAAAAAGTGGCAAGTCGTCAAAATAATACAAACACTGGAAAGGTACATAAAGTACAAATAAATACTGATGCAACTAAAAGAATCATGCCTACTAGAGCAGCAAAAGGATGGTTAGGAAATGAACCAAGTGCAAGCAGTGAGACCGAATCTAATCCAGCACAAGAGGCCCCTAATGAACATAGAATCACATCTGGGCATGATAATAATGAAAAAGAAGAAGATACGGAGCCCTATGGCAAGAACGAGCATGAAAAAGAAATTTTGGAAATGATTGAATTAAAAACTAAAATATTTGAAGTAATAAGTGATCCTAAAAGTCAGATAATTACTGAAGTAAGGAATTTTCTGATTAGAAACATTGTGCAGCTAGGATCTAAAATGAATCTATTAATTCATAAAAATATAAGTTTAAATAATAAAATTATTAGCTAGAAAAGACAACATGAAGGGCAGCAATACGATCCAATTAATGAAATTTAAAAATTTATCTACGCAAATATAGTAAAAGTAGTAAACAAATTAATGTTGAACAGAATAAGAGAATGGCACCTGTCTTTGTTAATAGAGTGAAATACGCAAAACCGATTATTATTTTTCGACCTAACGCATCAGAAAAGGGAAATAAACTAAAAACATGTAAAATAATGCATGACAAGTTAGTGTCAATTATTAAACAAAAGTTAAAGAAGATAAAGGTTAGGAAAATAAGACTAGTAAGAGATAAGGAAAATCTTCTGAAAGTTGCAGAAATGGCAACAAATATTAAGAAAGCAATATATGACAAAAATATTGTAACAGTCCCATATAGATTCATTAATTATTGATAATATATTACTAACTATTTAGGAACCAGTGTGAAGGTTCATATACAAAGTAAAACGTAGATTTTTAATAGTTTAAGTCGCCTAAATGTCGGGCACATTATTTAGATTAAGTATTGTTTTATCGATAGAACCAAGACGCATATTATTATTATATTCAAAACTGACGTTGTAGTATTTACAATAACTTTTTAAAAGAAATATTAATTAACTTCCTGTGTTCATAAGCACGTATAGTTTCAAATAATGTTTATATTAAAACCAAATACAAAATCCAAAGAAGTGATGACGAAATAACGTTCAAATGAGGTCATACATTGAACAAAGACTTTTTAAACTATATAAACCGAGAAAGAGGGGAGTAGGGGGATCAGTACATCAGATCAGCCCCAGGAAGTCGTTCGGTTTAAGTCAGTCGCCACAGTCGTCCCAAAGATTATAAAGTTACTAAAAATTGTATTGACTAATTGATTGATCAATAAAGAAAATAGTGTTAATAAATACATTGTTTTAATTTGTAAAGTACTTAGAGTTAACGGTCGCGTCGCGTTAAGATAAAGTGATTGTTCAACAGCAGAACTAGCAGCCTGCGAGCACACAAAAAGTAAGTAAAACCTAATATATTTATGTAATATTATTAGAAGAAGTACTAAGTCCTGATAAATAAATAAGCCTCCACAATTAGCTTAGGTCATCCGACTCAAGGTGAATCCGATCACTAAAAGAACTCTCGTTGGAGATGATTGTAGAATCGCTATCCTAAAATAACTAACTACCACCATATATAGAAGTAATATATAAGGGGTAGGGTTACATTTTGGTGTCAGGTGTGGGGTCTGTTAAAAAAAAAAGGTGTGTTAAAGAAAGGGTATTTAAAAATTGTGGGGTGTGTTAAAAAAGAGATACGTTAAAAAAAGGTATTAAAATTGTGGGATGTTAAAAAAGGCAGAAATTTGATTAATTAAAAAAAAAGGCATTAATTGGAAAATTTGGTATTTGAAAATAAAGGGAAATCTTAGTAACTGGGAAAAAAAAATAAAAAAATAAGTTTTATTAATTGTGAAAAAAGGAATAAATTGTAGTACCTGGAAAAAAGAATAAAATTGTATAAATTGGGAAAAAGAAATATAGGTTATTAATTGCAACTAGCAACTGCATTTGAAAATAGAAAAAGAAAAGATATCAGCATAATTAAAGAAAGGGGAAATTTAAACAATCAAAGAACGGGGTATTTTAAGTTTTAAAAGGGAATAAATTTAAGGAACTAAACAGTAGATAATTTTTTTAAACCATAACTTATTAAAGTTGAATATTTTTATTTTAACCGTAACTAAATAAGGGATATTTTTTTAAATAGTTTTGTAATTCACAAGTAGGGTGGCATGTTTTATAAAGTTTAGAGTCATTGTAACAGGAATTGAAAAAAATAAGTAGTTTTTGTTTTGTCGTAATTTTATTAAGTGATTGGAACGATGAAAAATTTGTAACACAACTTATTTGAAATTATTTTGAATTTGTTTCAGTTCGTATGAGAAAATA
The DNA here is from genome assembly GCA_963678705.1 of Panorpa germanica. Lineage (NCBI taxonomy): Eukaryota > Metazoa > Arthropoda > Insecta > Mecoptera > Panorpidae > Panorpa > Panorpa germanica. Next base: position 579,345 of record OY783218.1, read on the forward strand.
TTGAGTATTACATAAAATAGTTTGTTTTATTTTATTTCACCAATAATTAAAAATAATTTTATCAATTTACAATTCGTTAATATACTTTTGTCATAAATATTGTTTGTCGTAATTTCTATTTGGGTTTTTATTGTTCTAACTCAGTCTATATTAAATATACTAGCATTTTGTTTGACCTACGTAAAAATAATTTGTTTGTTTATTTTTATGTGTATAAACAACTAGACGTTCCATTTCGTTTCAAAAAGTAAAGCACAAGAGTACAGATTTGTTAAAATAACTAAGGCCGCGTAAGGTATTGTTTACTTTTAAAAAATAGATTTGTTTTTCTCTCTTTCTTTTAATGTCCAAGATTTTAAAATATTTGTAGTAGTTTATTGAAGCTTACTAAAGGTTTATATTTATTGAAAGTTTATTCCAAATAGTTAAAATGACGGCCAATGAACCAAACGTAGTTATTGCGCCAGAACTTCCTAAATTAAAAGGATTAAATTATATACCATTCTTTGACGGTACAGGTAGCATAGCAACATTTTTAAATGCAGTGGATCAAATGGCAGAATTGTTGGATTGGACCGATAATGTGCAATCAGTTACCGTATTTGCGAAAGTGTCGCCTGATGTAGCTAAATATCTTTTGTCTAATTCGGAGGTTCACAGCGAGAACCGTAGTTATATGAGTATTCGTAATGCATTATTGTCTAGGTATAGCAGAAAAGGGCCATCTGATCTGAGACAAGCTGAAATTGAGTTCGGGGGTTGTAAACAAAGACATGGCGAGACTGTTAATGAATTTTCACAAAGGTTATGGGCATAAGGGTCAAAATGTGTAGCAGCTGCAATTGATAAAGAGCAAGAAAAGAAGCTTACAGTTGAGTTGCAAGTAGCCGTTTTAAAAAGATTTAAAGAAGGGTTATCGCCGAGATATTCTAAGTTTATTTGGGCCGCGGATCCCAAGAGTTTTAATAATGCCGTTGAAATTGCGGAAAGGGTAGAAACCAATGATTTAATCTCATCGAAGCAAGGCTACGTAGCAGAGATTGCTACAGGGGGTACAAACCGAATAAACAGAACCGACCACTATTATGTAAATCGCACATCTCAAAATAATCAATCGTCTATGCGACCTAGAGACTCGCGTAGCGGTTCACAAAGCCGAAGGTTAAATAATAGGCAAAGAGATGGAGTAAGATGTTACAATTGTAACAGAGTAGGACATTTTCAGAGAGATTGTCGTAGTCGTCCTCACCGGGAGATAAGGGACGTAAGAGATCGATTTCAAAGAAATCGCAGTTCCAATAGGTATGAAAACCATAATCAAAGTAATGACCGATTAGGGAGAGTTAGAGTCATGCAAGAGTATAATGATAGCCGTAGTCCTGCGAGAAATCAGCGACAAGTTACTTTCCAAAGTAATAGAAATATTCGCAGCATCGAAAATAAGCCAAGCGAAGTTGAAGAAAGAAATTTACGCGCGTCCAAAAATTATGAGGATAATTTAAACGGATTGATGGCTTCACTCACTACCCGAGACGTAGAAGCCATTCAATAAGTGGTAAAAAGGGTAATCTTACACCTCTGTATGTACCGGCATTTCATGATAATCAATGGTTTCTTAATTTAGTAATTAGTGGTCAAAATTGCAACGTTCTTATAGATAGTGGTGCAGGCGCCAGCCTACTAACTAGAGAATGTTTAAAAACGGAAAAAATTACAGAATCGCAAAATATTTTGCGAGATGCACAAAATAATAAAATACATACACTTGGTAAAAGCAGATTAAAGTTAGATTTATTTGGGGATAATGTGACTTTTGATTTTGAAATTGTAGAAAATATGGAAAATTGGACAGGTATAATTGGGTTAGACTTTCTTCGTAAATTTGGGATAATTGTAGATTTTGGAAAGGGTATTTTAATATATAAAAACGTTATTTACGACATTAATCGTAATACTGTACATAATTTTCAGAGAGATAATTTAAATATAAATAATATGTTTAGAGAAAATGTAAATGGTATCATTAGAAAGCAAAAGCGTTTTATATCAAAGTCAGGGAAAATCGTAGAAAAGAATAGAAAAGATAGAAATATAGGTTGTACTGAAACGGAAAATATTGACGTAAAAAGAGAAATAAATAATCAGCGAATTTATAAGATAGGGCATGACTATAAAAGTTTTGATGATTTTCTAAAATGGAAAATTAGTAGATTTCCAACGATAGAGACGTTGTGCAAAATAAATTTTAATAAGGGAGATTTGTTTAATGCATCTAGCAAGTATGCACTGGGTCATTGTGTAGCCTCAGATTTACGTATGTCACAAGGAATAGCAGTTGAATTTAAAAAAAGATTTGGTAGAGTTGAGCAGCTTTTAAAACAGAAACAGAAAAAGGGTGGATTAGCTATATTAAAAGATGAAAATCGTTTTATATATTATTTACTAACAAAGAAGTGTAGTAACGAGAAACCTCTCTACGCAGATTTATATTCGTCAATAATTAAATTAAGGGATCATATGTTAGAAAATAAAGTGAAATTTATTGCATTACCATACATAGCATGTGGGCTAGAAAAATTAGATTTTACAATAGTGAGTAAAATGATTGAATATATATTTTCTGAAAGTAAAATAAAGATAGCATTCTATGATGGCGAATCGGAAAAAGATGAAAAAAGGTATATGAACTGTTTAATAAATAAAAATGATAAAGATTTAAAAGGTAACATTGACGGAAAGTATATAAAAGCCGAAGAACAGGTAAAGAAATGGAAGAATTTACAAACAAAGTGGTTAAAAAGAATAAACACACCTAAGCGAGTAGAAAAAATAAACATAAATAATATAAGTAAGAAAACTGAAATCACTCGAAAGCGAACAGACGCACACACGTGTAGTAGTAATCGGTATAGTGTTAGGTTATTAGGTCAAGTAACGCTACCGCCCCGATGTTTAATGAATGTTCATGCATTTTAAAAATACATTAAGGAAGGTCATGGGATTTTTAAACCAGAATTGAGCATAGATGGAGTATTAGTAGCAAGAAGTATAAATTCAATATGTAAGGGCAGGTTAATATGTAGAATAACCAATGTTACGCAGAAAAATATTAATATACCAATAAATACTAAGATAGGTATAATAGAGCCATATGATAACGAATATACTGAAACAGTTGAATTATTAAGAGAACACGTCCGACAAAGAAATAAAAATATTTTAATTAGTGCTGTACGATCAGCAGAAGTAAACACAGGGTTTGAAAATATACAATTATTTGATGAAATAGGTTATAATAATTTAACAGCTAAAGAAGATAAAATTATACATGAAGTTACCAATCAGTGGAAGCAAAGAACTCATAAGAATGATGATATAAATAAAACACAGAGAATAACGGAACTTTTTAGTAAAATAAAGTTAAATCATCTAAGTGCTAGAGACCAAAGTAAAATGTAAAATTTAATTTACGAATATCGCGACATATTCTTAACAGAGGGTCAAGAATTGAAGACTACCTCGATAGTTAAACATAAGATAATAATTCAAGATGTTCCTCCTATAACTAAACAACCATATAGAGTTCCACACGCACAGTTACAGGTACTGAGAGAACAGATAGATCAAATGCTTGAAGATGACATAGTAGAACCATCAATGTCACCGTGGTCCAGTAATGTTGTTCTTGTAAATAAGAAAGCAGCAAATGGGGAAAACAAGGTTTGAGTTTGCATAGATTACAGGGGTCTTAACGCAATAACAAAAAGAGATTACTTTCCACTACCACACTTAGTAGACACTCTTGATAAATTAGGCAAAGCAAGTTTATTTACCAAATTAGATTTAGCATCCGGATTTTGGCAAATTGAAATGGACGAAAAATCTAAAGAATTAACAGCATTTTCAACACCTGATTTACACCTTCAATTTAATGTTATGTCGTTTGGGTTAGTATCAGCTCCTGCTACATTTCAGAGACTTATGTATGCAGTTTATGTATGTAGTTTACCTAGATGATATTATTATATTTAGTAACGATGATGTAGATTCGCATATCCAGAGAATTAAAAAGGTTTTCGATCGCTTGAGAGAAGCAAGTTTGACATTGAAGCCTAGTAAATGTGAATTTATGAATAAAGAAACGCAATATCTTAATCATATTATTTCTAGTGATGGTGTAAAGGCAGATCCAGAAAAAACAGAAGTAATTAAAAACTATCCGCGTCCGAAAACAGTTAAACAAATCCGATCTTTTATAGGGTTAGCTTCATTTTATAGACGATTTATAAAGAATTTTTCAAAATTATCGTCAAGCCTAACAAAACTAACATGCAAAAATGAGACATTTATTTGGGGACCTGAACAAGAGAAAAGTTTTGAAGCATTAAAAAACGCGTTATGTTCTGAGCCAGTCTTAGCTTACCCAGATTTTAGTAAAGAATTTATATTAGGTACAGATGCATCAGGAATCGCATTAGGCGCAATCCTAAGCCAAGTTCAGGATGGAGAAGAACGTCCTGTAGCATACGCTTCTCGTAAATTAAATAAATGTGAGAAAAATTACTCAACCACAGAAAGGGAATGTTTAGCGATTTTATGGAGTTTATCACATTTTCGTACGTATTTATATGGTAAGAAATTTTAAATCCAAACAGATCACCGATCATTACGTTGGTTAATGACTATGAAAGATTTAATGAAAAGTAGATTAGCACGGTGGGCTTTAACTTTAGCAGATTACGATTTTGAAATTATTTATAGGCCAGGGGTAAAACACGGTAATGTCGATGCATTAAGTAGAATAAAAACAGAAAGTATTGCAGCCGTAGCAGCTGAAGAAGTTTCATATTGGGATTGGTGTCAAATTAAAAATGAACAAGCTAGTGATTCCCATATTAAACAATTAATAACGCAAACTAAGTATGGGGAGAAAAATGATTATTATTTAGATGACAGGGGTATATTGTATAAGAAAAGTAATGAAAAAACAGATAAAAATGACTGTGTACTAGCACCAACACGAATGGTACCGAATATATTGTATATGTTTCACAATACGCCTTCAGCAGGGCATAGGGCGTTTGAAGGGACACTACAGATAATTAAAGAAACATTTTGTATGGCCAGCAATGAGACAAGACATAAAAAGATACTGTGAAGAATGTTTAAGCTGTCAAATGAGAAAAACTTCACCTCATTTAAAACGAGCACCGTTACAGAAATTTAAACCACTCACCTATCCATTTGAAAGAATTTCACTAGATATTGTAGGACCGTTAGTACTCAGTAATTCAGGAATGAAGTACATTTTAACAGTTCAATGTGCATTCTCAAAATACTTGCAAGCGTTTGCAATACCTGATCAGTCTGCAGAAACAGTAGCAAAGGTATTTTGTGAACAAGTCATAGCACGTTATGGTACTCCTGAAGCTTTATTGACAGATAGAGGAAATAACTTTTTGTCCGAATTATTTAGAAACGTTTGTAAGAGACTAGACATTACGCAACTTTCCACATCAGCGTATTCTCCTTCGACAAACGGAAGTCACATTTCGTGGATTCTGATCAAAGGAATTGGGATTCCTGCTTAAACTACGCTGTCATGGCATACAACGCAGCTATACATAGTTCGACACAAGAAACACCATTTTTTCTAATGCATGGTCGTGATATGGTATTACCATATGGTGAAGTATTAAAACCTGAAAGAGTTAGATACGACCTCGATGATAATTATGCCGCTGAATTAATTTTAAGATTAAAGAACGCTTTTAAGTTATGTACAAAAAGGTTAGAAACCGCAAAAAAAGACAAGCTAAACAATATAATAAAAAGTCGGAACCGGTAAAATTTAAAATAGGTGATCATGTGCTATTGAAACATATGACGCACACACCAGGATTGAGTAGAAAGCTTGGAAAAGTATGGCGAAGTCCTTATAGAATTATTGATAAAACCAGCGAAGTAAATTTTTTAATAAAAGAAATTTATGGAAAACGAGAAGAACGAGTGCATGTTAATCGCCTCAAGAAATTTAAAGGTAATACAGCTGAAGTGTTTTCAGGAAATAATGAAGTTCATTCAGAAAGTGAATCTGAAGATGAAGAAAATGGCACAAATCTAAATACAGGTTTCGGTAATTTATTGAATTTTGGTTATACTAATGATACGAATAATGATATATCTGATGAGATAGAAGAAACAATCGAGATAGACACGAATATTGATAATAATGACAATATAGAGAATATTGATATTGAGATAGAAAATCCAGTTAAAGATACAATTGGGCATAGTTTCTCTTTGCGCAGCCGATGCGTTGCACCAAAACAACCGTGGATATCGAATAGTAGAATATAACTAATTATAACTGTCAGAGTTTCAATAGGATATAAATTAGTTAAGGTCAATTTAAAAAAGGGATTATTTTATCGTTAAAGTAGTTGTTAAAAGGGACTAATATTGTACTTTAATATTTTACGAGTAAAAGAAACATAAAAACAGAAAGTTCATGAGTTAAGAAAATAAACATATAATTAGGGACTAAAGTTATTTTAAACAGAGGTATTGAAATTCGAGTCAGGAAGGTCATAGAAGAAATTAACACTTGAGTATATAAATAAGATTTTTAACATAGGATTTGAGAACATAAATTAGACAAGGAAACAGTAGTAAACAAACTAGACCAGAAGTAATATGAATCTACATTACAGATGTACGAAATATGAGTAACAATAACTTTTCAAGAATAATTTTTATGTTTTATTGAAATATACTAATGCTATATAATTTCAGATGGCAAGATACATGATGAATGCAGCAAACAGAATAAGATGACTTAATTGAAGATTTTATATCAGAAATATTGAATAAATTAAAATGTTTTTCTGTTCACAGATTGTTTTGGAGACTTTAATAAGTAAAGAAGAAGATTTGAAAATTGATAAGAGGTATTCATTGAAAATTTGAACACTTGTAATGGTAAATTGCATTGAGATATAATATAATATAGAGAAAAATAAGTTTTATTTTGTGAAACACATGTATTATTCCATGCGAATATAAAAAGTTGTTTTAAATTCAAGTAACAAGTGTTGAAGTTTAATAATTATGTTTACCTTGATTATATTATTTGAGTAAAGTATCTATAAAGATAAGATTTTGTTTTTCGAAAAATAATAAATAGATTTAACAATAATTTTTGATATAACCATGCTAGAATAATGTTTTGATTTGAAAAAAATAAATATAATAAATTTGGTAAATGGAAAAAATACAGTAAATGAGAATAAGTTCATTAAAATATTTATTAATAAAAGTATAAACTAAAGTATGGAATATTAATTCTAAATTTAAGAGAAAAGTTAAATTTGTATTTTAATTAAGGAAAAAATATGTTTACATTAAATTTCATTGTTATGTAGAATTAACAGTAGTTTGTAAGAGATGTGAAAATAATTTATGGCATAAATATTGCAATGTTGGAAAACATATATATACAAGAATCAAAGAGAAAAAGTGATAAGATTAAATTCAAAAGAGATTGATGATGCCGTAAGATATTTACATGTTACGTTTAAAATATAATTAAAATAACTAGAAATTAAGATATGCTATGAGATAAATTCATATTTTGTAATGACTATAACTTCTAAGTAAAGTTAATCGAATTATTAGTAAAAATTATTGCATACAAGAGCCAAAATTGGTATGTCAATTGTAAGAAAAAAAAAAGACAGAAAATGAATTTATAATTAAGATAATTACGTAAGGGTATAAATTGCAGCATTTACAACAACAAGGAACTGAAGGATAAGACAAGTAGTTGATTTTCATAATGCGTAAGACTAAGGTTATAATTGTGAATACTTAAACGAGTCAATGATCGAATGAACGAGAGAAACTACCAGAATGCAAGTCGTTAGTTAGATGAAGATTCCGATGAAATCGATGCAAATTGAAAAAGATAAAGAAAAACAATACAAAATGACGAAGTACGTAGAAATCCAGAAGAAATTAAGGATCTAAGTGAAGCAGTAATCACTTAAGAAGAAAACATATATCATGTGTTTATTAAACTACAAGTATTGTAAACAGAACAAGAATTTACAAATGGTATGGACATTAAAAACTACCAGTATTATTTATACGACCAACAGAAATATGAAACCAAATGCTAAGCCGCAAAGCAGTAGGACAAGGACGCATTCGAAAACATCAACCAGGCAGAGCGTATTCGAAACGAAGAAAGTATTCACTTATTTATCAAAGTTGGTCGCATATTGTAATGAAACTATGAGAATGAAATCAACCTATATACAGCAGATAAAGAAGAATTATTTTAATTATCAACGACTATATATTATTGATTTATTGATTTAAATTTTAAATTACATTTATTTTATTAAGGTTTCAATTATGAATGAATCTAAAAATACGGGAAAGGCTAATAAAATTATAATCATTGAATTATAGATTTTAATTTAAAAATGGGGAGCAATGTAACAGTCCCATATAGATTCATTAATTATTGATAATATATAACTAACTATTTAGGAACCAGTGTGAAGGTTCATATACAAAGTAAAACGTAGATTTTTAATAGTTTAAGTCGCCTAAATGTCGGCACATTATTTAGATTAAGTATTGTTTTATCGATAGAACCAAGACGCATATTATTATTATATTCAAAACTGACGTTGTAGTATTTACAATAACTTTTTAAAAGAAATATTAATTAACTTCCTGTGTTCATAAGCACGTATAGTTTCAAATAATATTTATATTAAAACCAAATACAAAATCCAAAGAAGTGATGACGAAATAACGTTCAAATGAGGTCATACATTGAACAAAGACTTTTTAAACTATATAAACCGAGAAAGAGGGGAGTAGGGGGATCAGTACATCAGATCAGCCCCAGGGAGTCGTTCGGTTTAAGTCAGTCGCCACAGTCGCCCTAAAGATTATAAAGTTACTAAGAATTGTATTGAATAATTGATTGATCAATAAAGAAAATAGTGTTAATGAATACATTGTTTTAATTTGTAAAGTACTTAGAGTTGACGGTCGCGTCGCGGTAAAATAAAGTGATTGTTCAACAGCAGAACTAGCAGCCTACGAGCACACAAAAAGTAAGTAAAACCTAATATATTTATGTAATATTATTAGAAGAAGTACTAAGTCCTGATAGATAAATAAGCCTCCACAATTAGCTTAGGTCATCCGACTCAAGGTGAATCCGATCACTAAAAGAACTCTCGTTTGAGATGATTGTAGAATCGCTCTCCCAAAATTAGTAACTACCACCATATATAGAAGTAGTATATAAGGGGTAGGGTTACATTTTACGTGGAAATGAAATGGAGTATAGTGAGTTTGAATAGAATGTTAATGTCATATATACGCAGCAAATACAAAATAATAAGGAAATAGTTAATGTTATAATAAAAACAAATGCTGCTATCAGGAACTTGTTGCATTCTAAAGGAGGTAGATTGTATATAGCTTAAGCAAGTCTGCGGATCACAGACCACAACACTGTTACGAAGTGCCAGCAATATGGCCATATTAGTAAGGTGTGTAGAGGAACTCAAATGTGTGGCCATAGCGGTGGAAATCACACATATAAAGATTTTGAAGGAAAGGATGCCCCCCCCCAACTTGTGGAATTTGTAAAAGTAAGAATAAACTTATGAGTAGGGTAAGAAAGCGGGTTCTAGGACAGTTTAGAAGTTAAGATGTAAAGTATTGTGGTGGGGATGCATATAGGTCACGGTATGAAGAAGGGGGCGTGGCTAGACAATGTTGGGTAAAGTATTGTGATGGGGATGCATATAGGTCACGGTATGAAAAAGGGGGCGTAGCTAGACAATGTTGGGGGTAATATGAAAGAGTGAAATAGCGATAATAAGTATTACGTGTGTGTTAGTATTGGCGTAATTATTGCATTCTTCGTCAATTTCCGGAAACCAATTGTTTATGTTTAGTTGTAATTATGATTACGTTAAAAAGACACAGCTGGTAATACTGCAAGTATATACTCATATATATTCCCACTTATGCATTTTGATGCATGTATGCATATGTAACGGGATTCTGTTGATGGAGGTGGGATTTAATATGGAGTGGTAGAGATGGTAAATTAATGCATAAATGTCATTTAAATAGAGATGATGTTGAGCTGTAATTACAGAGTAATGTTTTCTTAGTTCAAGCTAAAGTTTAATAGTATGAACGGATTTTAAAATATTCCAGGCGTAACATGGTTATTGGATTCGGGGGATATACGCGTCGGCATTGACAGTGAAGATAGATATTATGTGCAGGATATAACTGACGATTTTGATATAGATGACTGTGATTCAGAGGATATGACGGATGAAGAAATAATAATAGGTCACGAAGAAATTGAAATACAGGAAGAAGATTCTGATGTGGAAATCATAGAATTATTAGACGATGATAATGAAGTTATTGAAATATTAGACTCTGACGATGAAATTGTAGAAGTGTTAGACTCTGATGATGAAATTGTAAAAGTATAACATATTGGTTAATGCATATTTTTTTATGTAAAATTATATAAATAAATGAACTTTTAAAAACAATTGTGATTTATATTTTGATTTTGAAACTGAAATATATAAGTTACAATGGATAACGGTTGTAAGATTATTAAGCATATGAGAACAATTATTGAACATTTGAATAGTTCAAATTATTTAAGTATTCAGTGGAAAAAGTGGTCTGATTATAATAAAATAAATATAAAGTTGTTAAATAAGTTATTAAAAAGTAATAAAAATACCTATTCAATTGGATATAAGCGAAGCATTGAAAGCAATATAAGTGTCTTAAAATATTTTCAAACATTGTTAGAACTTGCTTAATATATCTAATTGTATAACAGTGACATTAAAAAATTATAATTTGTGTTCTAAATTAGTGGATAAATCTTTATATCAATTTCAAAATAATTTGTTTAATGTGTTAAAGGATACTCAAAGTATAAATTATAAAAATCACAATATTAATTTTTATGAGTGTTTTATTAAAAAATAATATAAATAACCATATTGATTTAAATAATAATTTTAGCCATATATCATCAAAAATAAACTTGGAACTGTTGGAACAAGAAATAAAAATTTTGTGCATAGACTTTTTTAAAATTAAATTATACAATAACGCTCAAGAATATATATATATATATAAATATATATATAACTTATCAAAAAATGGAATCGATTTTTGATTTGGAAGATTTATTATTTGTAGAAAATATTCATATTGATGATAGCGAGCTATTAAATTTAGATATTGATTCTTTGCTTTTTGATGAAGATTTTTCATTACCTGAATTATTAAATTCAGATATTGAGATACAGAATATGTCTGAAATTACAACTTCCTTAAACAATGAGGAGGATTTTAATACAAATTTGACTCCTTCTAAATTGACTGCAGTTCCATTTTTATTTAATGAAGCACCTATATTATTAAAAAAAGATATGTATTTAATCAAAATAGGTTTAAATTGTATTAATCAGTTTGAACCAGAAATTTACATATATAATAAATATAATTTCGGACTAAAGTTAAATTTATGTAATTATTTTGAGCTTATAGAGCATATTAAGCAATTGATTAATATGTTTAATGGTCAATTGGTAATACCATCGAATATATAAATAGGAACAAACTATAAAATAAATATATTTAATCCAAATAGTATTGCAATTATTTCAAATTGTAAAACTCAAATATCAGTATTTTTAAATATTTTTGATTTAATACATTTCTTATCCTTAAATGATTATATTATTGCTATTGGTAAACATTTTTCTGAAATGCAAATTGATTTGTTTAATACATATAATATATTTTTAAATAGTATTGTAATGTATTTAAAAAATAAAAATATTGGTGTTTCGAAAGAGATTTTGACTCAATTTTTATTTTACGTATGTGAAGAGTTAAATTCTAATGATATATTATTAAAAATGATAATAATTTCAAACATGTCGTATATATTAGAAGAAATATCAAAACTATTGTAATTACTTAATTTATAATATATATATATAAATTTAAAATGTATATAATTCTTTTATATATTTATTTATTAGGGTATAACTACATCCATTAGAATCATAATATAACATATAATTACAATCATAACAGTTTCTTATTTGACATGGAGGACCATCTCTTTGTATGTTTCCTTTGTTATAATGTTTGTAACATAATCGACGTCCTTGTATATTTTGATTTTCTTTTAAATACATTGGAAGCCGGTTCCAGTTTTGTTCAATATCGGTAGAGAACATTATATAATGCAAGAAAAACTCTGTCGGTAAATAATGTAATTCTTCATCAGTAAGATTTTCTAGTAAACACTCATTTTCTTTATATTTTTTTAAAATAGCTCCAACTTTTACAATCGTTTTCGAAACTTGTTCATGATCATTAAAACCCATTACGTTTAATTTACGTTGAGTTTACGTTCAAATTACGTTCCCATATAATATTTTCATATATAAAGATTAAATATTTAAAACGTATTTTATTACTTTATAACACATGCCTGGTTAAACAATGAAGTTTATAAAGCAAAAAGAAACTCTTTCTGTAAAAAATATTGATAATCAAAGTAATAATTACACTAATAATTCAAAACATGGATCACTATTACCAAATGACATTAGATGCATTATTTGTGGACCTTCAAACTGTGGAAAAACTAATGTTATGTTTAATCTAATTGAACATCCAAATGGGTTGCGATTTAAAAATATATACATTTATTCAAAATCTTTATATCAACCAAAATATAAAATATTACAACAAATTATGAAGAATATTAATGGTATGGGATACTATACATACACTGACAATGAAGAGATTATTAGACCTGAAGATGCTAGCCCAAATTCTATATTCATATTTGATGATGTTGCTTGCGATAAACAAAATAATATTCGAAATTTTTTTAGCATGGGCCGTCATAATTTGATAGACTCTTTCTATTTATGTCAGACTTACAGCAAAATTCCAAAGCAATTAATACGGGATAATACTAATTTTATTATATTATTCAAGCAAGATGACTTAAATTTAAAGCATATATATGATGATCATGTTAACTTTGACTTTCCAAGTTTTCTAGAGTTTAAACAAGTTTGTAATTTATGTTGGGATTCAAATAAATATTCCTTTATGGTAATAGATAAAAATAGTGACTTAAATAACGGGCGATACAGAAAAGGATTTGATATGTTTTTAGATATAACCAAGTAATCTTTACAATAATATTTGTGATATATGGAATTTTTGAAACATTATTAAAACCCATTAGTACTTGTTATCCTGAAACTAATACATCATTTTCAAATAATATTCAAATTCATGAACCATATTCTTTTGCTTATTATATTAAATGTTCCTTTAATGATTCCTTAAGTAAGTTTGTTACGTACAGAGGTATTAATTGCGTTAAAGTATTTATTGAAAGAATAACTGAAGACGCTAAACAAATTTATAAAGTCTTAAATAAAGTGAAGCCTTTAAATAAATTATCTGATTGGCAAAAACAGGAATATGATGAAGCTTCTATTTGCCATATTTGTGAAGGTATCCTCAATGGTGATAAAGTGTTAGATCATTGTCACTTAACTGTTAATTACCGAGGAGCTGCTCATAATCATTGCAATTTAAAATTTACAATTCCAAAGTTTATACCTGTCATATTCCATAACTTAAGTTATTACGATAGCCATATAATTGTAAAAGAATTAGGTAATGATAGTGAAAAAATTGAAGTTATTCCAGAAAATAAGGAAAAGTATATATCTTTTACGAAACATATTTTCATGGAATCAAAAGTCGATAAAAATGATAAAGTTCATAACTGCTATATTAAACTTAGATTTATTGATTCTTTACGATTTATGCATTCTAGTTTAGAAACACTTGCAAAAAATTTATTATCAGAACAATTTTTCGAATTAAAAAAATTCTATCCGAATGAAAATCATTTTAATTTATTAAAACGTAAAGGTGTATTTCCTTATGAATATGTAAATAGTAGGGATATGCTTAATGAATCTGAGTTGCCATCTCAAAATAATTTTTATAGATCACCTAATGGCTGTAGTATATCTGACGATGATTACAATCATGCCAAAATGGTTTGGTATGCATTTGAAATGAAAACATTGGGGGAATATACAGACTTATATTTAAAGATCGATGTTGTGTTGTTAACAGATATTTTTGAAAATTTTCAAAATGTGTGCTATAAAACATATAATTTAGATCCCTGTCAATATTATACAGCACCAGGACTTTCTTGGGATGTTATGTTAAAGTATACAAGTATTGAATTACAACTTTTAACAGATATTGATATGTTACATTTTATTAAAAAAGGTATAAGAGGTGGAATATCACAATGCTCTCACAGACATGGAATTGCAAATAATAAATATATGTCCAATTATGATTCAAATAAAGATTCTCAATATTTAATGTATTGGGATGCAAATAACTTATATGGTTGGGCTATGAGTCAATATTTACCACATGAGGGATTTAAATGGTTAGATACATATAAATTACAAACATTTAATGTAGAAGCTATTGAAGATAACTCAGATGTTGGTTATATATTAGAAGTCGATTTAGGATATCCTAATTATTTGCACGATGAACACAATGATCTACCTTTCTGTGCTGAAAATATTAAACCACCTTGCATTAAAACAAATGACGTTAAATTAATACCAAATCTAAATAACAAGTATAATTATGTGCTTCACTATAGATCGTTAAAGCAATGTCTTAAAAATAATCTGAAAATAGATAAAATTCATAGAATTTTGGAATTTAAACAGTCTGATTGGTTAAAAAGTTATATTGATCTAAATACATTAAAAAGAAAGAACTCTGCAAATACATTTGAGAAAGACTTTTTTAAATTAATGAATAATTCAGTTTATGGGAAAACAATGGAGAATGTAGATAAACGTGTCGATGTAAAGTTAATAACTCATTGGGATAATATAGGACATAAAATGGGTGCTAATACACTTATGAGTAAACCAAACTATCATAGTTGTTCTATATTTCATGAAAACTTAGTTGCTATTCAAATGCAAAAACTTAAAGTTTTTTATAATAAACCATTGTATTTAGGATTAAGTGTACTTGATATATCAAAAACTTTAATATACGATTTTCATTATGATTTCATCAAAAAAGTCTATAAAGGTAATGCTAAATTGTTGTATACAGATACAGATTCATTAATATATCAAATTAAAACAGATGATATATATGACGATATTAAGTGTAATCTAGATAAATTTGATACATCTAATTATCCATTTAATAATGAATTTTCATTACTTTTAATGAACAAAGCTAAATTAGGCTTAATGAAAGATGAATGCGCGGGTAGTATAATTTGGGAGTTTGTTGGGTTAAGGTCAAAAATGTATGCAATTGATATTGAGGGTTCATGCACAGCTAAAGCAAAAGGAATTAAGAAAAATATTGTAAACAAATTCAATATTAAAGATTATGTAAATTGTTTATCTCAGGATAACATATTATTGATCACAATGAATACCTTTAAATCGATTAAGCATACAATTTATACTCAAATGATAAGTAAAGTAGGCCTTAGTGGAAATGATAATAAAAGATATGTATTAACTGATGGTATAAGTACTTTAGCACATGAACATTAAAAAATTTAGTACTAATTTTAAGTTAAATTTAAGTTTTGTATAAATTTATATCTGTTTTAGTTAAGATAATTAAAATGTATATTTATATAACAATTTAAAAATAGCATATTTGTAAACAAATAATAATATATAAACACAAACCATTGAGTTTTATTATTATAAGATTTAATGTTTTAATACATCCATATAAAATAAGATACACATATTTTATTAGTAATGTTTTGTTATATATAATTCTTATATGATTAACACTGGTCATAAGAGCTCTAATATATATGCATAGACATATTAATGTATGAGTATGCGTACATAAACTGGATGACAATTGTATACGTTATATGCAGGAGCAGTACCCAAATCAATTCATTAGTGAATGCAGGTATGTCAAAAAACCAATATTTCATTTCTTATTATCATACCAACGTAATGGGAATGTAACTTGGAATATTGGAATAGTGGTGTAGGTTAGGTTACACACCCGCGGAGCGAGATTTAGTTTAGAGCCCAAACCCAGGCCCAGTGGTTTTTTAAGTCAGTCAACATTGTGACATACAAACTTTAAATAGTTCGAACGTAACTTGAACGTAATGGGAACGTAACTGAACGTAATGGGAACGTAACTTGAACGTAATAAGAACGTAACTTGAACGTAATGGGAACGTAATAACGTAGAGTATTTATTTTAGAATTACGTTACGTTCCCATTACGTTCAGTTACGTTCCCATTACGTTCAGTTACATTCCCATTACGTTCAAGTTACGTTCCCAATACGTTCAAGTTACGTTCGAACTATTTAAAGTTTGTATGTCACAATGTTGACTGACTTAAAAATCCACTGGGCCTGGGTTTGGGCTCTAAACTAAATCTCGCTCCGCGGGTTTGTAACCTAACCTACACCACTATTCCAATATTCCAAGTTACATTCCCATTACGTTGGTATGATAATAAGAAATAAAATATTGGTTTTTTTTGACATGCCTGCATTCACTAATGAATTGATTTGGGTACTGCTCCTGCATATAACGTATACAATTGTCATCCAGTTTATGTACGCATGCTCATACATTAATATGTCTATGCATATATATTAGAGCTCTTATGACCAGTGTTAATCATATAAGAATTATATATAACAAAACATTACTAATAAAATATGTGTATCTTATTTTATATGGATGTATTAAAACATTAAATCTTATAATAATAAAACTCAATGGTTTGTGTTTATATATTATTATTTGTTTACAAATATGCTATTTTTAAATTGTTATATAAATATACATTTTAATTATCTTAACTAAAACAGATATAAATTTATACAAAACTTAAATTTAACTTAAAATTAGTACTAAATTTTTTAATGTTCATGTGCTAAAGTACTTATACCATCAGTTAATACATATCTTTTATTATCATTTCCACTAAGGCCTACTTTACTTATCATTTGAGTATAAATTGTATGCTTAATCGATTTAAAGGTATTCATTGTGATCAATAATATGTTATCCTGAGATAAACAATTTACATAATCTTTAATATTGAATTTGTTTACAATATTTTTCTTAATTCCTTTTGCTTTAGCTGTGCATGAACCCTCAATATCAATTGCATACATTTTTGACCTTAACCCAACAAACTCCCAAATTATACTACCCGCGCATTCATCTTTCATTAAGCCTAATTTAGCTTTGTTCATTAAAAGTAATGAAAATTCATTATTAAATGGATAATTAGATGTATCAAATTTATCTAGATTACACTTAATATCGTCATATATATCATCTGTTTTAATTTGATATATTAATGAATCTGTATCTGTATACAACAATTTAGCATTACCTTTATAGACTTTTTTGATGAAATCATAATGAAAATCGTATATTAAAGTTTTTGATATATCAAGTACACTTAATCCTAAATACAATGGTTTATTATAAAAAACTTTAAGTTTTTGCATTTGAATAGCAACTAAGTTTTCATGAAATATAGAACAACTATGATAGTTTGGTTTACTCATAAGTGTATTAGCACCCATTTTATGTCCTATATTATCCCAATGAGTTATTAACTTTACATCGACACGTTTATCTACATTCTCCATTGTTTTCCCATAAACTGAATTATTCATTAATTTAAAAAAGTCTTTCTCAAATGTATTTGCAGAGTTCTTTCTTTTTAATGTATTTAGATCAATATAACTTTTTAACCAATCAGACTGTTTAAATTCCAAAATTCTATGAATTTTATCTATTTTCAGATTATTTTTAAGACATTGCTTTAACGATCTATAGTGAAGCACATAATTATACTTGTTATTTAGATTTGGTATTAATTTAACGTCATTTGTTTTATTGCAAGGTGGTTTAATATTTTCAGCACAGAAAGGTAGATCATTGTGTTCATCGTGCAAATAATTAGGATATCTTAAATCGACTTCTAATATATAACCAACATCTGAGTTATCTTCAATAGCTTCTACATTAAATGTTTGTAATTTATATGTATCTAACCATTTAAATCCCTCATGTGGTAAATATTGACTCATAGCCCAACCATATAAGTTATTTGCATCCCAATACATTAAATATTGAGAATCTTTATTTGAATCATAATTGGACATATATTTATTATTTGCAATTCCATGTCTGTGAGAGCATTGTGATATTCCACCTCTTATACCTTTTTTAATAAAATGTAACATATCAATATCTGTTAAAAGTTGTAATTCAATACTTGTATACTTTAACATAACATCCCAAGAAAGTCCTGGTGCTGTATAATATTGACAGGGATCTAAATTATATGTTTTATAGCACACATCTCGAAAATTTTCAAAAATATCTGTTAACAACAGAACATCGATCTTTAAATATAAGTCTGAATATTCCCCAATGTTTTCATTTCAAATGCATACCAAACCATTTTGGCATGATTGTAATCATCGTCAGATATACTACAGCCATTAAGTGATCTATAAAAATTATTTTGAGATGGCAACTCAGATTCATTAAGCATATCCCTACTATTTACATATTCATAAGGAAATACACCTTTACGTTTTAATAAATTAAAATGATTTTCATTCGGATAGAATTTTTTTAATTCGAAAAATTGTTCTGATAATAAATTTTTTGCAAGTGTTTCTAAACTAGAATGCATAAATCGTAAAGAATCAATAAATCTAAGTTTAATATAGCAGTTATGAACTTTATCATTTTTATCGACTTTTGATTCCATGAAAATATGTTTCGTAAAAGATATATACTTTTCCTTATTTTCTGGAATAAC